>JAVKPL010008362.1:0-110062 GCA_032173675.1 Gastrolobium villosum | reverse complement strand
GAGAGGAAGCGGGGGGAGTTCGACAGATTGGTTCAGGGCTCGTTGTCTGTTGACGAGTACCTGGCCAAGTTCAATGAGCTGGTTAAGTTTGCTCATTTTCGGATGACGAGACCTACTCCCATTTTCTTGGCGGGTAAGTTCCGTAGGGGACTTAATGAGGACATTGCTGGTCACCTCGCTGGTTCTGCTTTGAGAGACTTTGGGGCTCTGGTGCAGCAGTGTCGTGACATTGAGGATTATTGTAGCGCAAGGCCAAGAAGGCCAAGATTGATGTGTCGCAGGGTAGTGGTGGTTCCACTTCCTGGAGAGACAGGAAGTTTGGGAACAAAGGAAAAGGAAAGCAGTTGGCGGCTAAGCAAGCGTCAAATCAGTTCAAGAGGACTACGGCTCCGGGAAGTACAACTAGACCTCCTGCTCCTAGATGCTCAGGATGCGGGAAGACTCATTTTGGGCCGTGTGCTACGGGTCAGCTTATCTGTTTCCATTGTGGCAAGGAGGGCCACTATTCCAGAGATTGCCCTTCTTCTACGGGGAGAGCTGCTACAGTCCAGGCAGTTCCGCTTCAGATGGTCCCCCTTCCTCCTACAGTTGCACCGGCAGTGCCACCTACCACCGGTCGTGTGTATACACTAGACCGCCAGTAGTCAGACAGGGCTCCGAACCTTGTCAGAGGTACAGTTACCATTGGTGGTTCTGCTATTGATTTCTTGTTTGACTCCGGGGCTACGCATTCTTTTGTTGCTACCCCGATTGCTGTGGGGCTAGAGTTGCCCATTGTTGTGCTTTCTCCACCGATGCGGGTGACCACCGCCACTGGAGAAAAATGTATGACCTCAACTGTTCATCGCGATGTGGCATTTCAGTAGGATGGTCGTGATTTCTCGGTAGATCTGATAGGATTGCCGATGGCCAACTTGGAGATTATTCTGGGCATGGATTGGCTGTCCAGAAATTTTGCATTGATTGATTGTTGTGCCAAGAGAGTGGTGAAGTCTCCGAGTGGGTCCACAGCCATTTCCTCGTCGTTCATTTCAGTCCTGCAGGCTAGGAGGGCCTTGAGAGCAGGGGCATTTGGCTATATGATGTTGGGAGGTTTGGTGAGTGGGACACAGGAGGATCTCACTGGCATTCCTGTGGTAAAGGAATTCCTTGAGGTGTTTCCCGAGGAGATTCTTGAGTTTCCACCGCAGAGGGAGATAGAGTTCTACATTGACTTATTGCCTGGTGTGGGGCCCATTTCATTAGCTCCATATCGGATGTCGCCACCGGAGTTAGCTGAGCTGAAGAAGCATATTGAGGATCTTTCGGTGAAAGATTTCATTCGACCGAGTATGTCTCCGTGGGGAGCACCGGTCATCTTTGTGAAGAAGAAGGATGGGACAATGCGATTGTGCACCGACTACAGCTAGTTGAACAAGGTGACGATCAAGAACAAGTATCCTCTTCCACGCATTGATAATTTGCTGGATCAGCTCAGGGGTGCTTGAGTGTATTCGAAGATTGATCTCCGGTCTGGATACCATCAGATTCGGGTAAAGCCGGAGGATGTCCCTAAGATCGCATTTCGTTCGAGATACGGTCATTATGAGTATTTGGTGATTCTGTTCGGACTCACCAATGCAACCGCAGTGTTCATGGACTACATGAACAGGATTTTCCATCCGTACCTGGATCAGTTTGTGATTGTCTTCATTGATGACATCTTGATATACTCCAAGACTGAGGAGGAACATGCTGAGCACTTGAAGATTGTGTTACAAGTGCTTAAGGAGAAAAAGCTATATGCAAAGCCGTCGAAATGTGAGTTTTGGCTCAAGTCGGTAAAATTTTTGGGTCATGTGATTTCTGCTGATGGAGTTGCAGTTGATCCTAACAAGATTGAGGCCGTGATGGATTGGGAGAGGCCCAAGACGGTTACAGAAGAGAGGAGCTTCTTAGGTTTAGTGGGGTACTACAGGAGGTTCATTGGGATTCTCCAAGATGGTGTCACCGATGACTTGCCTTACCCGAAAGGAGACTCCATTTGTGTGGACACATGAATGTGAGGAGTGCTTCCAGCTGTTGAAGGAGAGACTGACTACTGGACCTGTGTTGGTCATTCTTGATCCTGCGGAGCAGTTTGAGTTATATTGTGATGCTTCTGGTAAAGGGCAAGGCTGCGTGTTGATGCAGAAAGGGAAAGTTGTTGCTTATGCTTCGAGGCAATTGAAGCCTAATGAGGAGAACTACCTGACTCATGACTTGGAGTTGGCTGCTATTGTATTTGCTTTCAAGATTTGGAGGCATTACTTGTATGGCATGAAATTTGTCGTGTTCAGTGACCATAAGAGCTTAAAGTATTTGTTTGATCAGAAGGAGCTGAACATGAGCTTGAGGAGATGGATGGAGTTCCTGAAGGATTAAGACTTTGAGTTGAGGTACCATCCTGGCAAGGCCAATGTGGTAGCTGATGCTTTGAGCCGGAAATCCGTGAGCTTATCCAGTTTGATGATGAGCGATTATGATGTGATAGAGAAGTTCCGAGACCTGAGAGTGAAATCCTTATCTGGGGGTGCACTTCTCAAGATGGAGACAACAGAGGTGATTAACGAGTTAATGGAAAAGATCAAAGAGGTGCAGGTTGCAAAGAGAGTGCCTTGACTATGTGAAGAACCAAGACGGTGTGTCTTGGAATGAGGATGATTTACTGTTGTTCCAGAAGAGGGTTGTAATCCCTCGAGGGCCATTGACTGAGGAGGTTATGGCAGAGGCTCATAAGGGCCATTTTACTATCCACCCTGGTGCTACTAAAATGTACCAGGACTTGAAGAGAAATTTTTGGTGGCCGGGCATGAAGAAAGATATAGTGGTTTACGTGTCCAAGTGCCTTATATGTCAGAAGGTGAAGATTGAGCACCAGAAACCGTCTGGTAAGCTTCAACCTTTTGAAATACCATAGTGGAAGTGGGAGAGCATTTCCATGGACTTCGTGGTGGGATTGCCGAAGACTCAGGCTGGTTGTGACTCTATTTGGGTCATTGTGGACAGATTGACCAAGTATGCCCATTTTCTTCCAGTGAATGTGAGCTTCACTACAGAGCAGTTGGCCAAGCTTTATGTCCGCGAGATCGTGAGGCTTCACGGGGTGCCCGAGAGTATCATTAGTGATAGGGACCTGCAGTTCACATATTGGTTCTGGGAGGCGCTGCAGGGAGCTTTTGGTACACAGTTGAGATTGAGTACCGCCTATCACCCTTAGACTGACGGTCAGACTGAGCGGACCATCCAGACCTTGGAGGACATGTTGAGGGCTTGCACGTTGGAGCAGGGTTCAGCATGGGATAGGTACCTTCCGTTGGTGGAATCTTCATACAACAACAGTTTTCATGCTAGCCTGGGCATGGCGCCCTACGAAGCACTGTATGGTAGGAGGTGTCAGACTCCTACCTGCTGGTCTGAGGTTGGAGACAAGGAGCTTTTTGGCTTGGACTTTGTCCAAGATACTACCCAGCAGATCCAGATGATCAAAGAGAAGTTGTAGCAGGTGCAGAATCGCCAGAAGAGCTACTATGATGTCAAGAATCGTCCACTGGAGTTCAGTGAGGGTGAGCACGTGTTTGTGAAACTTTCACTTGTCACCGGTGTTGGTCGGGCCTTGGGAGTGAGGAAGCTGAGCCCGCGGTTTATTGGGCCATACCAGATACTTGGTAGAGTAGGACCTGTTGCCTACCGGCTTGCCTTGCCTCCGAACTTGGCTAACATCCACGACGTGTTTCACGTGTCTCAGCTTCGAAAGTACATAGCGGATCCTTCGCACGTGGTGCAACCGGATGATGTGGAGGTTCGGGAGAACCTAAAGACTCCTGTCGGACCACTCAAGATTCTCGATCGAGGCGAGAAGCAGGTGAGGAGCAAGACCATTTCGATGGTCAAAGTGCAGTGGACTGGACTTACTCCTGAGGAGTGCACTTGGGAGCGAGAGGACGAGCTTCTCCGGTAGTATCCCGACTTTCGAGATAGGTATGTTTCTGATTTTGAGGACAAAATCCTTAAGAAGGTGGGGTGAATGTAAGAACCGGCACATTTAATTAAGGAAATTAATTAATTAATTGTGATAATTAGGAAATAATTCTATAATTGACCCTAATAATTATTATGTGGCTTTAATAATTATAGTAAATGGGTAATAATGCTGAAAGTCACTTTTCGGGCGAAAAGCACAGATACCGGTTATGCTACCCGTATAAATGCGTACCTGTGAATTATCTCGAAAAATTACAATAAGTGTATGATAATTACTAGAATAATATGTAGGACTTGTAAAAAAAGTTTCAAGTCAAAATAATGAGAACTGGTGCCAGAACTGATACTAGCTATGGAAAAGTGTCTACCGGAAAGGTGCTCCGAAAAATAAAATAAAAATATGAAAAATCTTAGAAAAATGAGTAGGTTAAGATTCCAAATTTTGGGATTAAAATGTTAAGTGTAGCTATTAATGCTAATATTGTGCGTTTAAAACTTAAGTGGCCTATATAAGGCCATGGCACAAATTCCTAGGTCGCTTTTGTGCCATCCAACGTGACCCATTTGGCTGGAGCTGCTGCCTCCATCAGCTACCACCTATCCTTCATCCTTCTTTGAGCCAAAGTGATGTCTTTTGCTTGATTCTTCTCTTCTTTCCCTTGATAAACACTAGTGAGCATCATTGTGAGTGGTGAGTGTGTCTCATTTCTAAGTTTGAGTGGTTGTGTGAGGGGTTTTGGAGCTGAATTGGTGGTGTTGGGCTGAGAGAATCCTTGTCATGGCTTTTTGAGGTCCAAGTGATGACCTTTGATGTTAAAGAACCAACTTTTGTGGTGCTATTTTCGTGCACCTTGTTGAGGCAGACTTGAGGAGCCATTGGTGAGCTCCAAGATTCTTCCTTCCTTTGTTTTAAGCCTTGGGGTAAGCTACCTAACCATGGTCATGAGTTTAACTTGCTTAAAGATGATATATTGGTATGTTATTGGGTTTAACAAGTAACCAACACTTATATGAACCTGTAAATACTTAAAAATGGATCCTTAGACGTAATTAATTGGTAAAAGTTGAACCTTTGGATGATATCTTCGCGAAAATGCATAACTGCATTCTGTCGTTAAATATCTGGATATGGTATCCGGATATTGATATCCGGATGTGGGGTCTCTGATATCCGGATATTGATAACCGGATATGCCCGCGACATATATCCGGACATTCTGGGATTTCGAAGAATAGTAGTTGCACTGTTCATACAGTAGGCTGTTGGGGGGTTTGTGGACCCTAGATTGAGGAAGTTGAACTTCTGTTTTAATTGAAATAAGTTAGTATCAAGTGATTTAGGGCTTGTGGTTTGATAAAATCCTTAAGACATAAAACGTAAAAGGAAAGGCATTGTCTTATGATGTATGCTTGTAGAGTATGATTAATGATATATTATTGGTCCATAACAGATTGTGATACTGCTGTCGTTGGGCTTTGAGAGTGTGTGGACTCTTGGTTGGGATAGCTAACTTGCAAGGTAAGTTTTCGTGTCATCGGTTTTGCCATGTTTAGTTCCACCATGTCCCATGGGGGAATGGTCTATATGCATGCTGTGTTTACATGCTTTGATATTTGAAAATGTTGTTGAGCTGATATATGCAATGTGCCTTTTATGATATGCATGTGGTGTCTACCTATACGATAAGCCTGAGTATGTGGTACATACAAGATGTTGAGGCTGTGGGTGAGGTGCAAGCGTTGTTCCTTGTACTATTATGTGGGTAATAGACGTATTCCTGCATTTCTCTGGCCAGTAGAATAGTGATAACACACATGGCATGAATATCTATTGCATTGCATATTTTTGGAACTTATATTGAAATTACTGTTTTTGGAACTTATATTGCCCATGTAAGTGAGCTTGGGGTGGAAGATCATTGAGGACCCCTTGTCTTACTGAGATTTCTTGTTTAGAGATCTCACCCCACGTTTGGGGACGCTTATTCCAGGTTCATGTAACCCTGGGGTTGAGACCTCGAGTGGCAGGAGGCTAAAGTCGAGTTAGATATTGTTGTATGTGCTGACATGTTGGATGTTGGATCCTGTGTACTGTTTTCGGCTTTTAGGTTATTATTATGATATTGTATGTTGAGACTGCTGTTGGGCATTGTTGCCTTATTTGGTGAGTATGGGGTTTGTCCATGCCACATAGACTTGGTTATGTCTTATTTATTTGAAGTTGTAATAATGTATCAGGATATTGTCCGGGCTATGTGTTGTAGTCCCGTGACTTAGATATTCACTTTATTTATGTAATGAGGTATTTCAGTTAGCTGTCTTGCAATTTACATACGAGCGATATTTTATGATAAATGATTAAGTAATCAACTTGGCAAAGTATAATGACATCATAATTGAATTAAAGAAAAAGTTATTTCACATCTAAATTAAGCGTGGCTTAATATGATGACATGTTAACAAACCCGGTTAACACGGGGTGTTACAAACGTGTTCCTTGAAACTCTTCTTTTATTGTTTTCAAGTCTCTCAGGCTGGCAAAAGACTAGGTTGGGTGTCTCTCAAGGCCGGGGCCAAGATGGTGGCTATTTTTTCTACTTACGATGACTCATACAACAGTTATGTTATAGGAAAAGTAATTGTGTAATGTTATAGAGATTCGTTTTGCGTGCCTGAATTTTTTTTTGCTTCAAAAAGTGCTGGCCCCACAAAATGTTGTGTGTGTAGGAAACTTTTTTGTGTCATGTTGCATTAATCTATTTTGTTCTTATTTGTTTATTCACATTTCATAAATAATAATTTTAAAATATTGAAATTGAGATAGCTAATGAGGGGTTGAATAAGGAATTAGGATTGTAGCATCATCCTAATTTCATCCATCATGTCAAAAAGGAATTAATAGAAGCCTGTTTCAATTTGCAAGGTGGAGGGAAATGGAAGCCCTGGATATATGTGTTGACCATATGTGGGTCAATTTTAACATTAGCAGTTCTTATTATGTTGTGCACTGCTTGCTTCTGTCGAAAAAAGTATAGAGACAGAGGTGAATTTCTATAATTGTAATTCATTTTCAAAAAATCCATACAAGAACTGCAACCCTCAGTTCTCTTTTATTTCTTTTGTTTCTGTGTCTTTAAATATAAAAAGAAACAGATGAAGAAAAAGGCGAAATGAATCTATTCCAAGATTTAGCTAGCCCCAAGAATGTAGAAATCACATAAGAATGTGACTTGATTAGTCCTGATAAACTGTTCTTGAAGTTAGGAACAGTTAAGGCCGCTACTGACGACTTTTTTTATACTAATAAGCTGGGATATGGAGGGTTTTATGCAGTGAGGTGGATACTTTCCAGTATAAACCATCCTTGATATAAACATCTAAAAGGAGTACCGAACATGACCAGCCAAAATTCTTCGAAGTATAAGGTGGGTGCTGACTTAATACCAATGTTAAAAGAAGCTAGAACTACTTCCAACACTTTGAAAAGAGTTTGTAAAAACTGGAGACATGTTCAGGATGGGTTGAGGATTCATATTGGAAATAGGAAAAGAATGAAATTTTGGTGGGATAAATGGGTCCCCGAGATGGGAAGGTTGATAGATAGGGTAACAGAACCCATTCCGGAGGAAGCAAATGATTGGTGGGTGTTGACTGTGTAAACCAAGAAGGAAGCTCAAAATGGTCAAAGTTTAACAGATTCCTTGATGTTGAGGTTATCATGGCTATTTCTAATGTGAGTCCTCCATCTGAGGCAGCTGGACTTGATAAGGTGATTTAGAATCATTATCCTACAGGTATCTTCTCAACCAAATATGCTTATAACTCTTTAAATAATGCTATGGACAATGATGAAGGCGGAAATTGGGCTCTGGCTTGGGAGTGGGAAGGTCCTTAGAGAATAAAAGTATTCCTCTAGTTGCTTATTGATAACTCTCCCAAATGAGAGTTAATTTAGTATTTTTATGATGAATTTGCGGCATAAATTCCATATAAGTTGACCTCTTTGCATGATAATTGAGCTAATTATTGTATATATATGATTGAGTGCTTTGAGATGACTAAGTATGAAAAATAAGGCAATATACCTTGATTTTATGTCAGAAAAGATGACTTGTTGAGTGTTTGCCATTGCAGGAAAAATTGATGTAGAAATGCTGTAGCAGAGAAGCTGACGAAGTAATGATATAGCAAGCGCTACAGCATGACAGCGTGGACAAAGGTACAACCGAACTTTTGAAATTCAAAAGTTATTTCTTCTCCAACAATATACCAGCAAGCAAGGGACGTTTACGAAGATTTAATCTTTTCACAAAATCACAAGGATCAAAGACGATATTCAAAGATTGAGTCTCATCCTAGAATCCCAAAGAACTAGAACAACAAACCTCTAATCGGTCAACATCATTGGCACAAGAATTCCAAGAAGATCAAGATCTTATCCAAGCAAGTGTCAACAGCCCAAGAATCTAGGGATACTATAAGGTTGCAGCAACAAGATTCATGGATTTCCACTCTTAACCCTAAACCCAATTTCCCAACCATTTTTCCTATTTAAAGAAGAGTTCCCCCATGAATTACAACAGAGTTCGGGATGCGATTTGGGGCAGAGAGTGGTCAAGAAAGAAGGGAGGGGAAGAATGTAGTACCCCTCCCACATTTAGAGAGAGAAAAGGGAGGTTCTTGGAGGAAGAAGATTGTTGTGGCAAGACCGTGACGAAGTTTTCCTACAACATTCATTTTCATCTTCTTTTCTGTTTTCCAATGAGTTCCTTCTTTCTTTTCTCTGTTTTATTTAATCCCATTATGAGCTAAATTGCTCTATAGGTTAGGTGATAAAGTACCTATGTTGTAACATTGAGATGTATGCCTAAACTTTGTTTATATTAATGCTTGATTAGTTATTCAACGAGTTTGCTTAATCTTATTCATGTGTGCATGTCGAGAGATACATATGTGATATTGAGGAGGTTGGGGCCGAGAGGTTTTCGAATCCGGACCCTTGTTGAATTATGTGGATTAATTAGGTTAAGAAAGTTAACTTAATTAAGTTGTGGGTAGAGAGATCGTTCACACGACATAGCATTTGAACTTGAACTTTAACAATTCAATAATTAGTTTGGCCATAGAGATGTGGGAATTAGTTATTGGGTATATATGTTAGGTTGGCCAAATGCCCCATCATACTTTAGTGTTCGGTTACTAATTAAGCATTGATATAGCATTGTTAAAGCATCGTTTCAGTATTGCTGTATCAGGGAAATTGAATCTGACCTATATCTCATCCACCATCTTAATACCTTTAAAATTAGTTTACTGTTTTCTTAGTTTAATTATCTTTTATATTACAAACCCAATCATAAAAATTAATCATTTTCTAATTTCTTTACTTAAATAATCATTGCTTTATAATTCATCGTCGTGGGAACGATACTTGGATTCACACATCCCTTTATTACTTGTGACACGTGAACTTGCTTATTTGTGTGATTGATTTAATTGATTGCAAATTGCAAAACAAGCTTTTGGCACCGTTGTCGGGGGATGATTTCTTTAAAGCTTTTTATTTAAGTGAAGAAATTCCCTTTTCTTTCTATCTTTTCTATTTCTTTTCTTTCACCTTTCTTCTTTTCTATTTTCAAGTGTTTGAGCAATTCTCCAACCAAGCAAGAAGTGAACTTTAACCTTAAAACTTAAAGGACATTTCAAGCTAGAAGGAGACAACAAAGACGTAGCAGCGCTACAACATTACCTGATATGGCAGCAAGAACGGTATGAGTAAGAGCTAGCAATGAAGAGCCAATTCACTTTGATATCTCAATCAGCGCACGAAGAATCCTGGCACTCAAGAACTTTCATTCTCCAATTGTTCACCCATAAATTGCAGCAGCAAATTTCGAATTGAAACCGGTAATGTTTGACATGCTGGAAACAATTGGCCTATTGAATGGGATGCCTAGTGAAGATCCACTTCTCCACCTAAAAATTTTCATGGAGGTAGCAGATAGCTTTAAGATACAAGGAGTTACATCAGATGCATTGAAGATGAAGTTATTTCCCTACTCTCTCACCAATGGGGCTAAGGCATGGTTGAACACACTACAAGCTAATTCCATCCGTAAATGGGAGGACATGGCTGAAAAATTCTTGATGAAATTCTTTCCTTCCTCGAAATCAATTTAGTTAAAGAATGATATAGCAGCATTCCAGCAATATGATGGTTAGACACCTTATGAAGCATGGGAGAGATTCAAGGAATTGCAGCAGAAATGGCCTAATCATGGTATACCCGAATGGATACAAATGGAGACTTCTTACAATGGTCTTAATAATCAAACAAGGGGTGTAGTTGATGCATCAACAAGAGGAGCTCTCTTAGCTAGGATATTCACTAAAGCATATGAAATCCTAGAGAGGATGTTATTTAGCAACCACCAGTGGCCAACAGAAAGAATGAGTACACCAAAGAAGGCTATTGGAGTGCTGGAGCATGATGATGTATTAGTCTTGGCAGAACATATTTCATCTTTGAATGATACAATCAAGTCACTCAACCTATCTGCCGATGCTTGAGCACAGCAAGTGCATACTATAACTAATGCTATATCATGTTTTTCTGTAATGGTCCTCATGTTTATGATAACTGTCCAGGAAACCCACAATCTTTTTGTTTTGTAGGAAGCTATAACATGAACAA
Organism: Gastrolobium villosum; assembly: GCA_032173675.1. Classification (NCBI taxonomy): domain Eukaryota; kingdom Viridiplantae; phylum Streptophyta; class Magnoliopsida; order Fabales; family Fabaceae; genus Gastrolobium; species Gastrolobium villosum. Next base: position 99,366 of record JAVKPL010008362.1, on the reverse strand, counting down.
TCCATATTCAAAGATCTATAATCAAGAATGGGAGAACAACTCAATTCTTTCAAATTCACAAGGACAACAACAAGAATTCTCTGCTACAGCAACACATTCAAACAAAATTCCATTCTCTTCTGAATTTATGCAACAGCAACAGCCTAGTCAACAAGCTGATACATCAAATACGCTAGAAAGCATGCTGAAAGACTTTATGGCAAGAAGTGATGCCCTTATCCAGAACCAAACTGCATCTATCAAATACTTGGAAACTCGGATGAGACAATTGGCAGAAGCAATCAAAATTAGACAATATGACACACTGCCTAATAGTACAGAGTGATTGAACATGCAAGCACAAAGAATGAACTTGAAAGCAAGAGAAGCGTAAAGAGTGGATTGCGGATGAGGACTTAGGATGCAAGTTTGATGGATTTGAATCTTACCATATGAGTAAATCTTGAAGGCTATAAGGGTGAAAGAAGCCGAGCTAAAGCAAGTGCAAAAGCACAAGTGAAAAAGAAAAGCCCCTCACAAAAAGAAGAAAAATCAAAGTCAAAAGACAAAAATAAAATAAGTGCCAATGCACATGAGCAAAGCTCACAAAAATAAAAGAGGGAGCCAAAGTCAAAAGAAAAGCAAGCAAGGTGGACACTCGTTCCTTCAATTCTCTACAAATAGGATTTGATTCAAGTCTGGCAAAGTAAGGATAAAGCAACTAAGTCTCGTGATTCTTAGTATGATACTCTCAAGTAAATCAAGCCAACAAGGAAGTTCTTCACACACACATACTCAATACTTCAAAAGCAAGAAGCCAAGAGAAGAGAAGCCAACAATATCCCTTGATTTTATGTAAGAAAAGATGACTTGTTGAGTGTTTTTCTTTATAGGAAATATTGACGTAGGAATGCTGTAGCAGAGAAGCTGATGAAGTAATGATATAGCAAGCGCTACAGCATGACAACATGGACAAAGGGAAAACCGAACCTTTGAAATACAAAAGTTAGTTATTCTACAACAATACACCAGTAAGCAAGGGACGTTTCTGAAGATTTAATCTTATCCCAAAATCACAAAGATCAAGGACGATATTCAAAGAATGAGTCTTATCCTAGAATCCCAAAGAACAAGGACAACAAACCTCTAATCGGTCAACAACATTGGCACAAGAATTCCAAGAAGATCAAGATCTTATCCAAGCAAGTGTCAATAGCCCAAGAATCTAGGGATACGATAAGGCTGCAGCAACAAGATTCATGGATTTTCACTCTTAACCCTAATGCCCAATTTCCCAACCATTTTTCCTATTTAAAGAAGAGTTCCCCCACGAATTACAACAGAGTTCGGAACACGATTTGGGGCAGAGAGAGGTCAAGAAAGAAGGGAGGGGAAGAATGTAGTACCCTCCCACGTTTAGAGAGAGAAAATGGAGGTTCTTGGAGGAAGAAGAGCTGTTGGAGCATTGCTGTGGCAAGACCGTGACGAAGTTTTCCTACAGCATTCGTTTTCATCTTCTTTTCTGTTTTCCAATGAGTTCTTTCTTTCTTTTCTCTGTTTTATTTAATTCCTTTATGAGTTAAATCGATCAATAGGTTAGGTGATAAAGTACCTATGTTGTAACATTGAGATGTATGCCTAAACTTTGTTTATATTAATGCTTGATTAGTTATTCAACGAGTTTGCTTAATCTTATTCATGTGTGCATTTCGAGAGAAAAATATGTGATATTGAGGAGGTTGGGGCCGAGAGGTTTTTGAATCCAGACCCTTGTTGAATTGTGTGGATTAATTAGGTTAAGAAAGTTAACTTAATTAAGTTGTGGGTAGAGAGATCATTCACACCACATAGCCTTTGAACTTGAACTTTAACAATTCAATAATTAGTTTGGTCATAGAGATGTGGGAATTAGTTATTGGGTATATATGTTAGGTTGGCCAAAAGCCCCAACATACTTTAGTGTTCGGTTACTAATTAAGCATTGATATAGCATCGTTAAAGCATCGTTTCAGTATTGCTGTATCGGGGAAATTGAATCTGACCTATATCTCATCCACCATCTTAATACCTTTAAAATTAGTTTATTGTTTTCTTAGTTTAATTATCTTTTATATTACAAACCCAATCATAAAAATTAATCCTTTTCTAATTTCTTTTCTTAAATAATCATTGCTTTATAATTCATCTTTGTGGGAACGATACTTGGACTCACACATCCCTTTATTAATTGTGACAAGTGCACTTGCGTATTTGTGTGATTGATTTAATTGATTGCAAATTGCACAACGATTTTTTGTGCCGTTGCCGGGGATGATTTCTTTAAAGCTTTTTATTTAAGTGAAGAAATTCCCTTTTCTTTCTATCTTTTCTATTTATTTTCTTTCACCTTTCTTCTTTCCTGTTTTCAAGTGTTAATTGCAGTGTTTAAGCAGTTCTCCAACCAAGCAAGAAGTGAACTTTAACCTTAAAACTGAAAGGACGTTTTAAGCTAGAAGGAGACAGCAAAGACGTAACAACGCTACAGCATTACCTGATATGGCAGCAAGAATGGTAGGAGCAAGAGCTAGCAACGAAGCGCCAATTCAGTCTGATGTCTCAATCAGCGCACAAAGAATCCTGGCACTCAAGAACTTTCATTCTCCAATTATTCAACTAGAAATTGCAGCAGCAAATTTTGAATTGAATCTGGTCATGTTTGACATGCTGGAAATAATTGGCCTATTCAAATGGGATGCCTAGTGAAGATCCACTTCTCTACCTAAAAAATTTCATGGAGGTAGCAGATAGCTTCAAGATACAAGGAGTTGCATTAGATGCATTGAAGATGAAGTTATTTCCCTACTCTCTCACCAATGGGGCTAAGGCATGGCTGAACACACTACAACCTAATTCCATCCGTAGATGTGAGGACATGGCTGAAAATTTCTTGATGAAATTCTTTCCTTCCTCGAAAGCAATTCAGTTAAAGAATGATATAGCAGCATTCCAGCAATATGATGGTGAGACACCTTATGAAACATGGGACAGATTCAAGGAGTTGCTGCAGAAATGCCATAATAATGGTATACCCGAATGGATACAAATGGAGACTTTTTACAATGGTCTTAATAATCAAACAAGGGGTGTAGTTGATGCATCAACCGGAGGAGCTCTCTTAGCTAGGACATTCACTAAAGCATATGAAATCCTAGAGAGGATGGCATTTAGCAACTACTAGTGGCCAACAGAAAGAATGAATACACCAAAGAAGGCTACTGGAGTGCTGGAGCATGATGATGTATTAGAGTTGGCAGAACATATTTCATCTTTGAATGATACAATCAAGTCACTCAACCTGTCTGCCGATGCTAGAGCACAGCAAGTGCATACTATAACTAATGCAATATCATGTGTTTTCTTTAATGGTCCTCATGTTTATGATAACTGTCCCGGAAACCCTCAATCTTTTTGTTTTGTAGGAAGCTATAACATGAACAATCCATATTCAAAGATCTATAATCAAGAATGGGAGAACAACTCAATTCTTTCCAATTCACAAGAACAACATCAAGAATTCTCTGCTACAACAACACATTCAAACATAATTCCATTCTCTTCTGAATTTATGCAGCAGCAACAGCCTAGTCAACAAGTTGATACATCAAATACGCTAGAAAGCATGCTAAAAGACTTTATAGCAAGAAGTGATGCCCTTATCCAGAACCAAACTCCATCTATCAAAAACTTGGAAACTCGGATGGGACAATTGGCAGAAGCAATCAAAATTAGACAATATGACACACTGCCTAGCAGCACAGAGTATCAAAGGAGAAATGAAGAGGAACATATCAAGGCCATTGAAATAAAGAATGGAGAAGAACAGGTCAATGCTATAGCAATATCAGGTGGTGAAGCCATAGATGAACCAGAAGTTATAAAGAACTACCATGAGAAGAAGTAGAAGGCATTAAATCAGAATGAAGGAGATAAAGCTGCAAAAGAGGTGGAAATTTATTATCTACCCGATGAACCTGAAATTGCTGGCATTGAGAGTACTGCTATAGCAAAACTACATTAGGGTCAGACCTTCAGCAAGATAATTATACCACCATCTCCTTTACCTCAAAGGCTACAAAAGCAACAAGATGCCATGCAAAAAGAGCAAACCTTGAGTGATCTTGAGGCTAATGTGAAATTGATGCCTATAACTCTACTATAGAAGATGGGAATAAGGAGCATAAGGTCTGCAAAGATGACTCTACATTTTCCTAATCGCTCCATCAATGCATCAATAGGCATTGCTGAAAATATGAATGTCAAGATAGGCAGCTTTGCACACCAAGTAGATTTTGTGATGCTTGACAATTAGGAGGACCCCACTATTTCTCAATTTCTTGAAGAACCATTCTTTAATACCCGAAAAGTTATGGTAGACATGTGGAAGAGTGAGTTGAATTTAAAGATGGATGGAAATCAAGTGCATGCCATTGAATATATAGAAGATGGAATAACAAACCTCGATGATCCTCAATCATTAAAGGTTAAAGGCAAGTCTAAGGTCAAGATAAAAGAGTCTACAAGCGAGAAGAGTTAGAACGAAGAATCAAAGATATTCTCGCTCTTTGTTTCAAGCCACCTTGATCATCAATCCAAGTCAGGCTGAAGACTATAAAACAAGCACTTTTGGGAGGCAGCCCAAAGTTCAATTAGGAAGTTTTTAAATTTATGCACTTTAATTTCAGTATTTTAATTTCTTGCAATTTTTAATTTTCGTATTTTCAATTATTAAGATTAAGATAAGTTAGTATTCATGTTTCTTTTTAATTTTATTTAAGATGTTTTGCAGGGAGAAAATGGTACTAATGCCCAAAAGAGAAGAACTCAAGCCACAACAAAGGCTTGAGTTTGGAGTCCCCCAAACCTCAATCACTTTGTACCGAGGCAACCAAACTGAGTTTGGAGTGGTAAGAATGGAGACACCAAGAACCCAAAGTGGAAAAATCAAGGCAAAGAAGAATGAATGGGAGAGGAGGTTGAGCAAAAAGATGAAAACATGGACGATAACCCCTCGGACCAAGAAGAAGATGAAGACTAAGATCAAAACTTCCCTTAGTTTTGATTAACAATGAAGAAAAAAACTAGGTCGTCTTGTTCTTGTTCTTGTTCTTTTTCTTTTTCTCTTTATGCTTTTTGATATGTAAACCTCATGCATTATCTAGAAAATTAAGGAAAAAGATGAACATGTTTGCTAGCTAGTTAGATTTTCAATTCGTTAAATTTACTTTTCAGTTTTGTTTGAATAAAGAAGTCAGGGTATACATTAAAACATGAAAATAATGAAAAAAGAGTTGGAAAATGCCTCAATAAAGAGTAACAGGAAGTTTGAAAAGAATGTTGCATCAATAAGGTAAGACAGATTGCATCTTAGCTATGTTGTTGTGATCCTTTTTGTTGTAGCATGATAGCAGTAGTTACGTTGAGTGAGAGTAAGTGTTCTTCAACTTGAACTTGCAAAGCAATGGAGGTATGAATTGGAGGCTGAAATAATCAAGGCAGAAAGCAACTAGAGTGATTGAACATGCAAGCACAAAGAATGAACTTGAAAGCAAGAGAAGCCTAAAGAGTGGATGAGGACTTAGGATCCAAGTTTGTTGGATTTGAATCTTACCATATGAGTAAGTCTTGAAGGCTATAAGGGTGAAAGAAGCTGAGCTAAAGTAAGTGCAAAAGCACAAGTGAAAAAGAAAGTCCTTCACAAAAAGAAAAAATCAAGTCAAAAGCAAAAAAATAAAATAAGTGCCAATGCACATGAGCAAAGCTCACAAAAATAAAAGAGGGAGCCAAAGTCAAAAGAAAAGCAAGCAAGGTGGACACTCGTTCCTTCAATTCTCTACAAATAGGATTTGATTCAAGTCTGGCAAAGTATGGATAAAGCAACTAAGTCTCATGATTCTTAGTTTGATACTCTCAAGTGAATCAAGCCAACAAGGAAGTTCTTCACACACACATACTCAATACTTCAGAAGCAAGAAGCCAAGAGAAGAGAAGCTGACAAAGATCCCAAAGTTGAAGTGTAAGCCAAGGTTGAAAGGCAACTCTCACGTGTACATTGCTATTGGAATGCTACATCATAACTGATCATCTCAATAATAGTCATTGCTGCAATTATTCTGCCGAATTTATGCAGACCAATTAATCATTTTCTTTCTTTGTTACTCGAGGAAGAGCAACGTTTTGAGTTTGGAGTGTGATAACTCTCCCAAATGAGAGTTAATTTAGTATTTTTATGATGAATTTGCGGCATAAATTCCATATAAGTTGACCTCTTTGCATGATAATTGAGCTAATTATTGTATATTTATGATTGAGTGCTTTGAGATGACTAAGTATGAAAAATAAGACAATATCCCTTGATTTTATGTAAGAAAAGATGACTTGTTAAGTTTTTATCTTTGCAGGAAATATTGACATAGGAATGTTGTAGCAGAGAAGCTGACGAATTAATGATATAACAAGCGCTACAGCATGACAACGTGGACAAAGGGACAACCGAACTTTTGAAATTCAAAAGTTAGTTATTCTCCAACAATACACCGGCAAGCAAGGGACGTTTCTGAAGATTTAACCTTATCCCAAAATCACAAAGATCTAGGACGATATTCAAAGATTGAGTCTTATCCTAGAATCCCAAAGAACAAGGACAACAAACCTCTAATCGGTCAACATCATTAGCACAAGAATTCCAAGAATATCAAGATCTTATCCAAGCAAGTGTCAACAACCCAAGAATCTAGGGATACGATAAGGCTGCAGCAACAAGATTCATGGATTTTCACACTTAACTCTAAAGCGTAATTTCCCAACCATTTTTCCTATTTAAAGAAGAGATCCCCCACGAATTACAACAGAGTTCGGAACACGATTTGGAGCAGAGAGAGGTCAAGAAAGAAGGAAGGGAAAGAATGTAGTACCTCTCCCACGTTTAGAGAGAAAAAGGGAGGTTCTTGCAGGAAGAAGAGCTGCTGGAGCATTGCTGTGGCAAGACCGTGATTAAGTTTTCCTACAGCATTCATTTTCATCTTCTTTTCTATTTTCCAATGAGTTCTTTCTTTCTTTTCTCTGTTTTATTTAATTCCATTATGAGCTAAATTGCTATATAGGTTAGGTGATTAAGTACCTATGCTGTAACATTGAGATGTATGCCTAAACTTTGTTAATTTTAATGTTTGATTAGTTATTCAACGAGTTTGCTTAATCTTATTCATGTGTGCATGTCGAGAGACACATATGTGATATTAAGGAGGTTGAGGCCGAGAGGTTTTTGAATCCAGACCCTTGTTGAATTGTGTGGATTAATTAGGTTAAGAAAGTTAACTTAATTAAGTTGTGGGTAGAGAGATCATACACACCACATAGCCTTTGAACTTGAACTTTAAAAATTCAATAATTAGCTTGGCCATAGAGATGCGGGAATTAGTTATTGGGTATATATGTTAGGTTGGCCAAAAGCCCCAGCATACTATAGTGTTCGGTTACTAATTAAGCATTGATATAGCATCGTAAAGCATCGTTTCAGTATTGCTATATCAGGGAAATTGAATCTGACCTATATCTCATCCACCATCTTAATACCTTTAAAATTAGTTTACTATTTTCTTAGTTTAATTATCTTTTATATTTCTAACTCAATCATAAAAATTAATCATTTTCTAATTTCTTTACTTAAATAATCATTGCTTTATAATTCATCTTCGTGGGAACGATACTTGGACTCACACATCCCTTTATTACTTGTGACACGTGCACTTGCGTATTTGTGTGATTGATTTAATTGATTGCAAATTGCACAACACTTATTGGTGAAAATTTGCTCACCAATGATCAACGAATTAGAAGAAATCTTTGTGAGGATGCTAAATGTATGAGATGCCAGGTTTCTGTGGAAAACTGTAACCATATTTTCAGGGAGTGCAACTAGTCCAAACAAATATGGCAGCTATGTTTTAAAGGCATGGATTTCAATTCTTTTTGGAATGAGGATTTTAAATTCTGGATTGAGAGAAACTTGAATAGGAGGAATCAGAATAGAGATTGGAGGAGGTTGTTTGGGGTCATATGTTGGTTGATATGGCAGGAAAGAAATAACATGGTATTTAATGATTCTTGGAAATCGCCTACAGAGATTGTAAATCAAGCCTATTCGTTTATACAGAATATTATAGTGGCTGATAACCTGTTGTTGAAAGCTGGGCTTTACACTGTCACTAGGAAATAGCTGAATATTCAATGGAAAGCTCCTCCCCCAACAGGATCAAAGTTAATTCTGATGGAGCATGCTCTGAGAATAGAACTAGACTTAGTTGTGGAGGTGTTGCTAGAAACTGCCATGGGGAATGGATTTTTGGATTTTCAAAATGACTTGGTAGCGACAATGTGTTGATGGCTGAGTTGTGGGGAGTCATAATTGATTTGGAGTGGGCTTGGGTGAAGGGATACCAGCAGGTGATTATTCAAATAGATTCCATGGATGCGCATGATTTGATACTCCAGGGATTTGTGCAATCTCATCCTTGTCGTATGCTTATGCTTAGGATCAAGGAGATGTTAGGAAAGAACTACGAGGTGAATGTTTCACATGTCCATCGAGAAGGCAACAGAGTAGCCGATTGGATGGCTGGTCATTAGGATTGGCAAAACGGGCCAACCCGGCTCAACCCGACTCAACCCACGTTCAACCCAAAAAAAGAGCCGGGTTAGGGTTGGCACGAAAAATAAACGAGCCAGAAAACTCAACCCAACCCAACCCGCCCAAGTCGGGTTAGGGTTGGCTCGAAAAATGGAAGAATAAAATAAAATTCCATTGATGCTGAACTTCTAAACTTTTTTCCTAAATTATTAATGCATTCAATACAAAGACATTATTACAGATAAACCATAGAAAATTCCTTTTGCATTTGGACTTGGAATTATTGGCAGTTGGCACCACATTCACCCTGTCACACATACTATAAAAAAGGTCCTTAATGCACGGTTTTGGACTTATTGGCAGCTGCAGGGTACTTTCGTTTGGGTCTTTGGAATTGGAATTTTAGATTTTAGCTTTCCACTTTACCTTCATTAATTTTTATACTTTTATATTAAAAGAAAAACCATAACCCGCGAGCCAACCCGTTTGACCCGTGAGTTAGCTCGGTTTTTTTCAAGCTGAAACGAGTCGGGCTGACTCGAGTTACTAACTCATTTTTCCTAACCCAACCCGGCTCATTTTAACTGGATTACGAGCCAACCCGATTAATGATCCTCCTAGATTTGATTGGAATGCTATTTGGTATAATGATCCTCCCGAGGGATTTAGTAATTTTCTGTTGAGAGATATAAGGGGTGGTGGTGCCCAGAATGTTGGTTAGTTAGTTTTGTTTCGCGTTTTTATCTTTCATACTTGTACAGAAAAAGAGAGTTTGAAACAATATGTATCAAAAAAAAAAAAACAACAACAATGCTTTCAAAATCAAACCAACTAACCATGATTTCTATTCATCGTGGTGGAAATACTGATGATTAGATATTTTTTAAATTTTTTAGATAATATATTAATAATGTGTAATATATGACAATGTTTTCAAATTTAACTATAGACATAATATTCATAATTTTAGAACATTAAAAATTGCAATTAATAATATTAAAAATGAAGTTCTCTAGTTCTTTAAAATCAAAATCTTTTACTCGTGTTATACTACATAAGATACATATTTCCCTTCATGTTAAACATATATATCCTTCATCACCTTTCATGAAAAAAAAAAATTGTACTAGATAAGCTGATTTGAAAAATTAGTTGATTAGACCAAATACAATAGGGGCTGGCCAATATGTATCGGGCCTATCAGACACAGTTGAGAAGCGGACTGGATTCTGCGTCTTGGGCCTGGAGATGTGGTTGGAGATCAGTACGTATTTGTCTTTTGCCAGCGCGATGTATTTGAATGGGGGTACTTGAAAAGACACTCCGATGCTTAAGTCAGTATCAGAGGCAGGAAGATGTATGTTCTTAATGTAAAAGATGATCGTACCTGGGTGTTGCACCCTTTATTTATATAGTAGTTGTGATGCTGCTTCAGTAAGGCGGTATGGCCTTTGATTGGCCGAATTCGGGCTGCAGGTCAGGCTAGAACCCGAGTAGCCTTATCTTTCTTTATGTCTAACCATAGAGTCGGGGCGAGCTGGTGCTGTCTTCTGTTTATTAGTTCAAAGGCGCGGTGGTCTTGCCTTGGTTCTTAAGTTATCGTCCCTTTTTTTGGAGTTTATACCAAAGGCCAGTTTCACGCGCGGTGGGGCATCACGCCTTGCTATGTGCACGATGATGATCATCGCGCTTAGTTATGGATCTTTCATGAGATTGAGCTTCCTCACATGTTATTGGACCTCTGTTGGGCTTACCATATTTTATCCAGATCACTAGTAAACCAGATATGTTTGGTCGATTCAAAATATAAAATCGAGTAAATAATTGGTGGAAAACTAGTAAACTAGTTATTTTGGGTGAGCCTAAAATGATGTTGTTTTGGGGCAGAAATTAAAATATTTTTGTAACTCTAATATATTATATGATTATACTTCTCATTATCATTATAATTTTTAATCTTATAATCTAAAATGACGTTTTGTCGTTTTGAGCTCACTGAAGATAATTTTATTTCCATAAAACAAAATCATCTCATGTGCATATAAAAAACAAGTGAGACTCATTTCTTTTCTTTTTCTTTATTTTATTTAATGGATTTTATTTACTTTTTTGTGTTACATGAGATAATGTTATCTCATGCAATATAAAAAATATATTTCCTTCTTAACAGAAAATAAGACGAAAGGGGTGGATATGTATAAGGATCAACATCATTTGAGTTAGCACCGCCAAAGAGGAATATGGAGGGCCAGAATGCCATTAAAGATCGAAATTGATGAGAATGACGAAAGAGATGAGGTTGAGGAAAACGTAGGAGATTGTAATTCTACAACTCTTTTAAGATTCTTTTGGGTCCACGTTCCATTAAAAATCACACGAATTAAGACTGCCAAATTAGTCATGAAAATCGGAACACCCTACTTATTAACTCTCTTTAATCATGTAAGCAGACACTATCCTTTTGATGTTGTATTACAATTTTTTTATTCACTTGAAAAAGGCACATTTTTTTTTAATTTCTTTTAATATTGTATAATTATATTTTACGTTTACTGTGTAGGTACAAATGTCAATATCAGAAAATTATTAAATTTTTTATTGTTTTCTTTATTGTATAGGTGCAAATTATTTTTTATGGAAAAATGCATAGATATCTCTAAAGTTCACTTCAAAAAGTAGTCACTATAGACTTTTAAATCTATATGACGGTTTTTTTTCCCCAACAAATTTACACGAAATATTTTTTATTTATCGGAAAACATAATCAGATTTTTTTTATGAGAATTATTTAACATTTTATTGAACTTGAAATTGATGAATGATTTATTTTCTTTCTTTCTTACAAGTTTTAAATAGCATAACTCTGATTTTATAGGATTTACATAAAAATCATACACATATTTTTTAGGGGAATAGATCCTTTCATTTAACATGACTAAATCACGCAAAAAAAAAAATTAATTATAAATTGACAGATTAAAAATCACAATTTAAATAATAAAGTTCATAAAGCAAAAGATGACAAAATTTATTTTAATTATTAATTATTAATCTATAAATAAATGACTGTTTTTCACATAAATCGATTATATCAAAATAATACAGGGAAGAATCCATTTTCACTGTGAGACGCAACTCACTTATACTTTATTGACCCTTTGTAGTGCAATAATCATTTAGAAAAGGAAAAGCCTAACCCACTTTTAATAACATTCCAATACTGATGAAGTATGGGCGGCGAGGAAGGACCCTAATAATTCATGTTGGGTCGGTCTGAAAAAGATTGTTTCTTTGTAATGTTATGCTACTTTCTTATTCATGGCATTGCCATGCGAATTATCACTAAACGACAATAAATTCCACCTAAAAATGAGCTCATTGGTTCATCTATATCCCCAAGGGTTTGAGGGATTAATGAGCTCATTAATTTGTTTTTTTTATCAATAAAGCCTATTTTGGATCCCTAATAAAAAAAATGATATTCATAGTTTCTTATAAAAAAGTTAATCTCATGGTCCTATAAAATTTAAAATGGATCAATTTTAATCCTTTTGAGGGATTAATATGGGTCTTTTTTGAATTTGTGAGACCATGATTTCAACTAAATGGATCGCTTTAAATTTCTTAGGAATCTCAAGACTACTTTTATTTTTTTGAGACAAAGATAGAGATCATATTTTTTTTAGGGATTTAAAAGAGATTTTTTTTTTGGTAAGCAGGGATTTAATAGAGACTTTACTACCTAATTCTCAATAAATCAATTTCCTTCTGATAGGCAAGTAGACAAACCAATTTTTGAAGTTATATGTTTCAAATAAAATACAAACTTATCCAGCTTGGATTACACCTCATCCTTGGGACTGCGTAGTTTGGCTCACCAACGTCCACCATCCACATCACCATTTTCAAAAGCATCAAATGTAAAGCTAAAGACTAAAGTTTGTAGGTTGTGGAAATATTTTATTTTAAATAATAAAAAAAAACTCCAATTTAGTCCTCCAACAATTTCAACATACTAATTATTCAAATAATTTTATCACAGGTTGTTCCTTAAATATTCAAAATAATTATCAAATTTATTATTATGAAGGGCAAAATAATAAATAAAATTTGGCAACTATCTCACGTTTGAAGGATTAATTAGTAATGAAAATATTTGAAAAACTAACACAATGACACTTATTTTTGAAGGACTAAATCAAAGTTTTATTGTAAAAGATAACATTTGCATTTTCAAAGTAATCCAAAAGAGCCATTGAAACAATAAAATTAGATCAAGTAATTCGATGGAATAGAATCTGAGTAATTTTGTTTTCTTCTATTCCTTATATTTTAAAAGAAAATTCCAGAAACAACATGGCATACAAGAACAAGCTATAAATTGAAAATTCTTAGTATTGATTACAAGATGAAAACATAATAGTATTCGATAATATAAATTCCTATACGAGGTTATCAAGACACTTGCTCTACAGAATTTTACTTTGTGGATTGGAAAAATGGTAAACAATAATGTAACCACAAGTTCATTTATTTTATTTTATGATTACAGCATGACTAGCAGCATGAATTTCAAGTTGAGATTCGGGTTAACAGTTCATATCTAAGACACCTTGTCAACTCTTCTAATATGTTAAAACTCTGGCCTAATTATGCATATACATGTGCTATACAGAACTTTCTTCATGTTCTGCAGTGATGCTTACTATAGATTATCTAAAGCTAATTAGAGGATATAAACTTTGGACTTATTCCAAACTAACCAATCATAGACAACACGCTATACTGAATATTCTCCCACGCATGATTGCTTTTGACAACTAATATTCCGCCAGTTACATGAAAAACTACTTACATAGTTAAGAATATAATGGTTGGGTATGATAACAAGCTAGTTGCACTATGAAGAATTCACTTCTGGATTATCCCTTGTGAAAGACCGGTAAGATTATTATGAATATTTTACACTGCACGCAATTAAAAATAAAATAAAATGCTGAGGTTCACTAAGATAATACTAGTTCACTTACTAACTTCATTAAAACTAAGGACATATAATTCCTAATGTTTACTATTAAGTATGGTTGGGAAGATATACTCATTCTTCTTATTAGTCACATTTAAGAAATATAAAACTATAATGGATTTTAGTCCCTATTCTTTTAATAAAAAAGAAGAGTAAAATTTTAACACAAGATAGATGGATATATGCATTGTTGGCCCTTTAATTTTAAATTTTTTTTACGTAAAGAGACGTGTTAGAAATACAATGTACAACAAACAACTCAAGTTTTTCTGAGAGTTGATTCTAGATGTTTGCTAAGCAAGCCACTAGCCGATTGAAAAGTTTGGCAAACCAACAAATAACATTCAGAGTAGGATCCTTAACCCGACAAAAGCCAACCCTGAAAAGGAGAGAGAAATAATTATCCCTGCTTTCCCTATGTGACTAAAAGTATCCTATACTACAGCCCCGAGGATAACAAATAGAAACAGATTTATTGTTCACATAAAGTTGAATAGTATAACATGGCATGTCGCTGATCTATCAGTAGGACCATTGCAATTGTGGCCTGCTCTTGATATGTATTGGCATATCAGTAGTGGTACTGTCACTTCTAAGGCACTTTAGTGACATTGCCATCAAGTTTACTAATACACTTATACACACACATATATTACTAAAACCTTCTCGATTGCAAGTAACAAGAAGATCTGGCAGCGCATACAGAATTGAGCTAGCAATCTAAGCTTTAGGATATAAAAGGGTGAAGCAACACTACAAAAGATAGTCCGAGCTTGATTCACAATAATTCTTTATGCAATTTCACCTTCTACCAAATTGTTCGGGCATGCAATATGGAAACTGAAACTAATATTGAAGAAGATGCATCTGCTATGGTATGTATTTCCATCAAAGTTACTATTTTGATGACCTGATTCTTGCAGACATGTATTTAGCTGAAGTAAATGTTTTGATTAATTATCTCTAGGTCCTATGTCTTATTTCTGTTACTGCTTGATGCTCCTTCAAAACTTGGTTAAGCAGTAATATTTCTTTTTGCCTTAGTTATGTAATATTTAGAAACATAAATAAACAGGTAATCTATAGTTGCTTTGGGATGTCTTTATCATAAGAATTATTTCCATGTATGTATATGTGTATGTGTAAGATTTATTTATCATTAGAATTATTTCCAATCATTTATTTTCTTCATTAGTAATACAAATTTGATTCTGAAGATGCATCTATTAAAACAGGGAATTGTTCTACCCGAAGGCATGGACAAAGTCTGTGCAGAAAAAGAACAAGCTGATCACCATTCTGAAACACAAAGCATGGAGGAAGTGATTATAAAGCATTCCAATTCAGAGGAAAAGATGACAACAGAAAGCAGCACAAAATCGACATATGATATGGGAGAACTAGAAAAGATTCCAGAGTCACACTCTATTGAGAATTTATCGATCAAGGATGGTGGAAATATCATGCCAAAGGAAGCAAAAGATATCAAAGAAACCACAGATGTGGAGTTACAAAAATCTGAAACAGAAAGTAATTATCTTCCGAAAGGTGAGACCCTTTCACTTTGTCTTTACCCCTCCCCCCCCTCTCCCCCCCCAAAAAACAAAAAAAACTACACAATTTATTTAAATCCCTTGGAATATACTAGCATTAAAAACTTGTGTTCTGAACAAACTTTAGCCAACCACAGATATATCCTCATTAAGGAGCTTGCTGCAGTAAGATGTGTGTTTCGAAAATTCAGCAAATTAATTTTTATTTTAGTCTTTAGTGAACTTCATTTTCACCCAAGAAGGAATTATAGGCATTCCAAAAATTAGATGTTCATTATATTTTTAAGTCCCTTAAGTCAATAAATTTTAGCTGTCATATGGAAATGGGAGTTTTCAATTTCTTAAAAAAAAAGAAACAAGTTGTACTATACGAAAGTAATGTATGCGGATGATAGCAATATAAATTACTATAGTAATTCATTGCGCTGATCAGTAGCTTTGTGTGGCAATAGAATTTTCCAGTTTCTGGGACAGACTATTTATAATAAAGAACAACTTCAGCCACATCTGTGGAGATGATACCAACAAACATCTCATGTATAATGACAGGTGTACCTGAGGATGAATCCACGTCAACATTACCCAAATTGGCAATTGACCAAGCTGAGACGGCTGAAAAAGGCTTTGAGAAAGAAACACTTGAGGAAGAAGAATCAACAGAGATCGATAATAACCAGTGCTGTAGGCCACAAAATGAACTTGAGCAAACAATTAAAGCTTTTGAGGTTAGAGATTACTGCAGTTATTAATAAAATCTTCTCATTGACAACTGCATACTCTTATACGCACATAAAATACTCATGCTTATGCATCCGTGCAAACAATCAAACATATATTATCTTCATTGTAATACAAATTTGATTCTGACCGCTGCACATTAAAATAGGAAATTGATCTACCCCAAACCATGGGCAAAGATGCTGCGGAAAATGAACATACTGACCACCAATCTGAAGCACCCGGCATAGAGAATGTAATTACAAAGCATTCGTATTCAGAAGGAACGTTGACAATGGAAAGCAGTACAAAACCAAGTTATGATGAGGAAGAACCAGAAAAGATTCCAGAGTCACACTGTGTCGACAATCCAGAGATCAAAGATTGTGGAAAACTCATGCCAGAGAAATCAATAGACATCAAAGAAGACACTGAAGTGGAGTTACAAAAATCTGAAACAGAAAGTAATTATGATTTGAAAATTTACAAACTGCTCTTTTGCTTTTACCAAATTTGATTTGACATCCTAGAAACAAATACAAGCAGTTTATCCTTCCCGCACAGAAAAACGAAGACCAACATGGATTTTGAAATCTCTTGAAAAAAAAAATTCTTTGGTATAATTAAAATTAAAAACTACTATATTAGGATGAAAGAATCAACTTTATCCAACTTTGTCAATGATAACATGTTAACAGTAATTCTATGGCCTCATTAAGACCTTGTTGTGGCAGTGGAATTTTTAAAAACAAAAATTACCTAGTCAATCTTGTGTCGATGATTGCATTCAACATCTCATTTGTATAATGACAGGTGTGCCTGAGGATAAAGCCCTGTCAACTTTACCAATTACAGCATCTGTCCCAGTTGAAGCAATTGTGAAAAGCATTGAAGAAGAAATACATAAGAAAGAGGAATCGGCAGTGACAGATGCCGAAGAGGGACAAAGACCAGAATATGATTTTGAGAAAAAAGTTCCTGAGGTTCGATATACCACCATGCATTTTCACGATTGCCCATCATAATTATCTATCTGGGCATGCAAACAACCAAATATTTATTTTCCCAAAATATAATTCAATTAAGTTCTGACTCAATATCTAATAAAACAGGCACTTGATTTACATGAAGCAACAGACAACACCAGCAAGGAAAATGAAAAGAAAGATGAAAACCAATCTGAATTGCAGAGTGTGGAGACACTTGTGGTAATGCATCCAAAATTTGAAGGACCAGAAACCACAGTTATAAGCCCAAGGAATAATACTGAAGAACTTGAAAAGGATCCAGCATCACACAATAGAAATAAATTAGAGATGAAGGATGGTGGGAATATAATACAAGAAGAAAAAGGGATGGAACTCAGGGAAGAAGCAAAAGATATGCAGTTGCTGAAATCTACAATAGAAAGTATGTTCGGAAAATTCAACAACTTTCTTTTTATTCTTTGGTGAACTTCATTTTGATCTTAAAAGCAATTACAGAACTTCAGTTTCCAAACATACAAATTTCAATATGCTTTTTCAAATCCTTTGAAACAAAACTTTTTGCTATGATACGGCATTGAAAGCTTTCTATTTCAAAGGAAAAGATATAATTTGTATTAAACAGAAGTACCCAATGTGATTGATAACCCTTACTACAATAACTCGTTTATAAAAAGCTTGGTGAGACAATATAAATCCCTGTTTTTGAGACAGCATATCTATCAGATGAACAAACAAGAACTAGTTTAGTGAACTTTGTACAGATGATAGCATTCAAATACCATGACAGGTGTACCTGAGGATGAGTCCTTGCCAACATTACACACACCAGAATTTTTCAAAAGGGAGATGTTTGAGAAAAGCTTTCATGAACAAACACGTAAGGAAGAAGAACCAACAGCGATCGAGAATGACAAGAGAAGGGGACCGGGAAAAGAACTTGAGCAGACTAAAATTCTTGAGGTAAGGCAGTAATGAAGGAAACAAGAAAATATGCACATAGATAACTGCACACTGTTTCACACATGTAAACTGCTTATGCATTCATGCAAACAAATTTGATACTGATACTGCAATGTTAAAACGGGAAATTGAGAATCTCAAACTTATGGCCAAGGTTGATGAAGAAACTGAAGAAAATGCTGACCACCAATCTGAAGTATCAAGCATGGAGAAGGTGATTACAAAGCATATTAATACAGAAGGAAAGAAGACAACGGAAATCAGTACAAAATCAAGTTATGATACCGACAAACTGGAGAAGAATCCAGAGCCCCACTCAGTCAACAATTCAGAGAACAAGGAAGTTGGTAAAATCACCCAGGAGGAAGCAATAGATATCAAAGAAACCACTAACATGGAGTTACAAAAATCTGAAACAGAAAGTAATTATGTTTTAAAAATTCAGCACCCTTCCTTTTGTCTTCACCAAATTTGATTTAATATGCAACAAGAAATACAAGCTTAAGTTTCCTTGAAAAAAACAAAGTCCTACATGGATTTTGAAATCCCTATATCCAAAATTTCTTCAGCATAAACTAACATTTAAAACTATTGTATTTGGACGAAAGAAAAGCTTTATCCAACTTATATATGGATGATAACAAGTAAACTGTAATTCTTTAGCCACATAAAGCATCTAGTTGTGGCAGAGAGATTTTCTAAATTTTGAAGAAAAACATATAAAGGAACAAAAACATAGCACCATAGCCAACCTTTGTGTCGATGATAGCATTCAACTTCTCATTTGTATAATGACAGGTGTGCCTGCGGACAAAGCCCTGACAACTTTGCACACCAAAGCATCAGTCCGAGTTGAAACAGTTGAGGAAAGCATTCAAGAAGAAATACATAAGGAAGCACAATCAGCAGTGACAGATACAAAAGAGGGGCAGAGCCCAGAAAATAATTTTGAAGACAAAATGAAAGTTCCTGAGGTTTGAGCACAGCGCAGCAAAATAACCTTGAAAATAATAGATACTAGCATGCATTTTTCACACGTGTACATCTTAATTATGTGTCCATGCAAATAAAAAATATCTGTTTTCCTTATGTACAAATCTTTAAGTTCTGACACCGTATATGTTAAAACAGGCATTTAATCTACACAAAGCGATGGCCAATACCTGTTTGGAAATTGAAAAGAAAGCTGAACCTCGACCTGAAGCAGAGAGCTTGGAGACCATAGTAATAAAGCATCTAAATTTAGAAGGAGAAACTACAGAAGTAAAACCAAGTAATGATACCATAGAACATGAAATGATTACAGCATCACACACAGGAGAGAAATTGGATATCAAGGATGGTGGGAAATGCATACAAGAGGAAGCAAAAGTGTTGGAAGAAACAACTGATATGCAGTTACATAAAACTGGAACTGAGAGTATGTATCGAAAATTCACCAACATTTCTTACTCTAGTGAATTTCAGTTTCATCCTAGAAGCAGTTGCTGAAACTTGGGCCTATTCAAAATCTGTTTTGAAAAACAGTTTTTTGATTTTCAGAACAAAGAAACTCGTTTGATAAGGTCTGTTTTATAAAAAAAAAAAAGTTTTAAAATTGTAACTGTTTTCTTCTTTTTAGAATCAAATTTAGAACATATTTGAGTTATTTTTATTTTGTGTTTTGACTTTTAACTTTCAAAACAAAAAAATAATAAAAAACACATATTTCATTAATTATTTTACAAAACAGATTTAAGAACAAAAAAACCAGAACACAATTTCCAATAACTAAAAGTTTTGTACTTTTTCAAATCCCCTCAAACAATAAATTGTTGCACTGAATGCATCGATAGTTTTCAATTTCTAAAAAGAAAAAGAAATAACTTATACTAAATGGAAGTACTACAATTTTTCAGTTTATGAGACAGGATATTTATCAGATGCACTAAAAAAGAACTACTTTAGCCAAATTTGATCAGATGAAACCATAAAATATCTCTTACGTATAATGACAGGTATACCTGAGGATGAAGCTCAGTCATCGTTCCCAGCATCAGCAATTGTCAAAGGAGAAACCGTCGAGGAAACCTTAGTGGAACAAACACTTAAGGAAGAGGAATCTGCAGCGATAGATGAAGACAATAGGTGCCCACCAGAAAACGAAATTGAGCAAACGGCTAATATTGCTGAGGTTAGGCAATATTGAAGTTAACAAGAAAATAGTTATCATACATAACTGCAAGCCGTTTCCTACACATAAATTGTTAATGCTTACAAATCCATGCAAACAAACAATCAAAAACTTATTTTCTTCATTTGTAATATGAATTTTATTCTGATACTGCAAATGTTGAAACAGTCAATTTCTCAACCCAAAACCATGGTCAAGGCCGGAGCAGAATATGAAGAAAATGATGACCATCAATATGAAACATCAAGCATGGAGAATGTGATAACAAAGCATATCAGTGCCGAAGAAAAGGTTGCAATTGAAAACAGTACAAAATCAAGTCATAATGTCGACAAATTGGAGAAGATTGCAGAGTCACACTCAGTCGACAATTCAGAGATCAAGGATGGAGATAAAATCATGCCAGAGGATGCAACAGATATCAAAGGAGCCAACGATGTGGAGTTACAAAAATCTGAATCAGAAAGTAATCAAGTTTTGAAAATTGAGCAACCAACCCTTTTCTTTTTATTGAATTTGATTTCACATCCAAGAAACAAACACAACAAGCTTAATCATCCCAGGAAAAACAAATAAAAGACAAAAAAAGAGCTAAATAGTTTTTCAAATCTTATGAATTGTTGAGATATATAAAACCATTAATGTAGCCTCATCCAACAATTTAAATTTTTGCGTTGAATTGGTTCATTACATGGTATCAGAGTTTCAGTGACCACAAGGTCACGAGTTCGATCTTCACCACCCTCCACTTGTGGAATTAAATAAGCATAAGGTAAACCAAAAATTGGGCCTATACAATAATCCACGTTTCAAGCCCAAAGGGCTCTTGTGTGAGGGGGTGTGTTAGACGCTTCAAGCCCAAAGGGCTCTTGCGTGAGGGGATGTGTTAGAGAATAATATAAACCATTAAAAAGGCTCTAACCCAACACCTTAAGGTTTTGGGTTGAAGTGGTTCTTTACATAGTATCAGAGCCTCGTGTACCGGGTTCGATCCTCACCGCCCCCACTTTCTTTCTAGTGGAATTTCTTTCTTCGCATAGGTAGGTGGGCCTGTGCATTGTCCACAGATATATAAAACCATTAATGTAGCCTCACCCAACAGCTTAAACTTTTGGGTTGAATTGGTTCTTTACATTAATCAAAAGTTCTTTCGGCGTAGTAGATTAAAATAAAAAAATTTGAGTTTGGAAGAAAGGAACATCTTTATCCAGCTCTATAGTAGAAGATAACATGTACACAGTTATTACTTGTCCTCATAAAGCAACTTCTTGTGGCATTGCGATGTTTCTAATTTTCAAGAAAACATATAGTTGTACAAAAACAGTACCATAACCAACCTTGTATTGATGATTGCATTGAACATCTCATTTGTATAATGACAGGTGAGCCTAAGGATAAAGCCCTGTCAACTTTGGCCACTACAGCATCAGTTGGAATTGGAACAGTTGAAAAAAGCATTAAAGAAGAAATAGATACCGCAGCAGAATCAGCAGTGAAAGATACATATGAGGGGCACCAACCAGAAAATGATTTTGCAGAGATAAAGAAACTTCCCAAGGTTTGAGCAGACTGTAACCAAATAAACAAGAAACCTATTGCTACTACCTTGAATTTTTAAAAAAACACATCTTAATTATGTGTCCACAAAAACAAAAAAAAAAAATATTTATTTTCCTACTCAACGTCTTTATGTTCTGACACAGTATATGCTAAAACAGGCAATTGATTTATACAAAGTGACACACCACACCTTCACAGAAAATGAAGAGAAAGCAGAATCCCAACCTGAAGAGCTGAACCTGGAGAACACAGTTATAGAGCATCCGAATTTGGAAGAAGAGACCACAGAAATAAACCCAGCTACATATACTGAACAACAAGAAAAGGTTCCAGCATCACACACAGGAGAGAAACTAGATATCAAGGATTATGGGAAATTCATACATGAAGAAGCAAAAAATATGGATGATGCAATTGATATTCAGTTATTGAAAACTTCAACAGAAAGTATTTTTTCCAAATTCACCAACATATTATTGTTGTTTACGGAATTCCATTTTCATCCAACAAGCAATTACAAGAACTTTATTTTTTCAAAAATTAAAGTTCATTACTTTTTTAAATCCCCAGAAACAACAAAATTTTTCTTTGAAATGGCATTTAAAGTTTGCAATTTCTAAAGAAAATAAAAAAACTTGTACTAAACAGAAGTACTATATATGGATGAAAGCATTTATAATTTACTACCATTACATTGTCCTTGTCAGTAGCATGATGTGCAAGTATAAATTTTCAATTTTCAAGGAAGGATATCTATCAGATGTATTAAGAAAAATCTATTATAACCAACTTCCATACACATCTCATATGTATAATGACAGGTGTGCCTGACGAAGCCCAGACAACATTGCCCACATCAGCAATAGTCAAAGGTGAGATGGTTCAGGAAATCTTACAGCGACAAACAATTCGGGAAGAGGAACCAGCAGCAACAGATAACGACAACAGCTGCAATCCAGAAAATGAACCTGACAACACGGCCAATGTTGTTGAGGTAAGGCAGTAATGAAGTTAACAAGAAAATAACCATACATATCTACATAATGTTTCACACCAGTAAATTGCCCATGCAAAGACATCCATGCAAAAAACAATCAATCATTTAATTTTTTCATTTGTAATACAAATTTGACTCTGATATGCTGAAGTTAAAACAGGCAATTGATCATTCCAAAATCATGGCCAACATCGGAGCAGAAAATGAAGAACAAGCTAACCACCCATCTGAACCACCAAGCATGGGAAGTGTGGTTACAAAGCATATCAATGCAGAAACAAATGTGACATGCGAAAGCAGTACAAATTTAGATAATGATGAGGACAAAAAAGAGAAGAATACAGAGTCACACCCTATCGAGGACTTAGGGATGAAGGATGGTAGTAAAATCACCCCCGAGGAAGAAACAGATGTCAAAAAATCCACTGATGCAGAGTTACAAAAATCTGAAGCAGAAAGTAATTTTTTTTTGAAAAATTCTGCAACCTGGTTTTCTGTTTTAAACGAATTTGATTTGACAACCAAGAAACAAAAACAATAACCTCATTCTTCGAAGGAAAATAAAAACAAAAAATAAGAAAAAGACATACATGGTTTTTTAAATTTTATGAATCAAAATTTCTGTGGCATAGACAAAAATTAGTGTGCTTCGACGAAAAGAACAACTTTATCCTGCACTCTATTTGTATCATTACATGTAGAAACTAGAAAGTAATTCGTTGACCTCATAAAACAGCTTGTTGTGGCAGGACATTTTCCATTTTGAAGAAAACATATAGATATACAGCAAACTGTACCATAGACAACCTTGTGTCAATGATTCCATTTACATCCGATTTGTATACTGTGATAGGTGTGCCATCCTTATCAACTTTACCCAGCACAGCATCTGCCGGAGATGAAACAGTTGAGAAAGGCATTCAAGAAGAAACACATACGGAAGTGGAATCAGCAGTGACAGATACAAAAGAGGGGCAAATACCAGAAAATGAAGTTGAGGAGAAAAAAAAAGTTCCCGAGGTTTGTGCAGACCTCAACAACATAAACTAGAAAATAGTAGTTACTACATTACATTTTCACACTTGCACAAGTTATTATATGTCCATGCCGCCAGAAAATTATTTATTTTACTGACATACAACATCCATATGTTCTGATGCCATATATGTTAAAACAGGCATTTGATCTACACAAAACGACAAGCCACACTAGCACAGAAAATGGACCAAAAACAGAACTCCAATCTGAAGTGCAAAACCCGGAGATCCCAGTTATCAAGCACCCAAATATGGAAGCAGAGACCAAGGAAATATACCCAACTAAGGATAGTGAAGAATATCAAAAGGTTCCAGCATCACACAGCAGGGAAAAAATAGAGAATGAGGATGATGTAAAATTCATACAAGAGGAAGCAAAAGATATGGAAGAAGCAACTGATATGCTGTCACTAGAAACTGCAACAGAAAGTATGTTTTCAAAATTCATAAAGTTTTCTTACTCTAGTGAATTTCATTTTCATCCTACAAGCAATTACAAAAACATTATGCATCCAAAAATAAAACTTCATTACATTTCAAATCCCATCAAACAATTAATCTTTGCTGTGAAAAGCATTCAGAGATTTCAATTTCTAAAGAAAAGAAATAAAACTTGCACTAAACAGAAGTACTACATGCAGATAACAGCATTACAAGTTACTACAATAATTTTGTCCTTACATTAGCAATTTATTTCAGTAAAATTTTCAGTTTTCGAGACAGTATATCTAACAGATGTACTAGAAAATAACTACCTTAGCCAACTTGTGCGGATGATATCATAGAAACATCTCATGTGTAAAATGACAGGTGTGCATGACGATAAAACCCGGACAACGTTGCCAACATCAGCAAGAGTCGAAGGAGAGCTGGTTGAGGAAATCTTACAACAACAAACACTCAAGGAAGAGGAATCGGCAGAGATAGATAATGACAACAGCTGCAGCCCAGAAAATGAACTTGATAACTCGGTTAATATTGTTAAGGCAAGCCAGTAATGAAGCTAACAAGAAAATAATCATATACTTATATGCATGATGTTACACACAAGAAATTTGTTCATGCTTAGACATCCACGCAAAACAATAATCAATCATTTATTTTCTTCATTTGTAATACAAATTTGATTCTGTTACTTCTTGAATTAAAACAGGCAATTGATCAACCCAAAAACATGGCCAACGTCCGTGCAGAAAATGAAGAACATGCTGACCACCAATCTGAAACATCAAGCATGGAGGACATAGTTACAAAGCACATCGATGCAGAAGGAAAGGTCACATCAGAGAGTGGTACAAATTCATGTTATGATGTGGACAAACTAGAGCAGATTCCAGAGTCACGCTCAATTGAGAACTCAGGGGTGAAGGATGCAAGTAAAATCATCCCAGAGGAAGCAACTGATGTCGAAAAATCCAGTGATGCAGAGTTACAAAAATATAAAGCAGAAAGTAATTCTTTTTTAAGAATTTACAGTCCTGTTCTTTTTTTTTTTTTAACAAATTTGACTTGACAACCTAGAAACAAACAAACAAAACCAAAATTAGAAAAATATATGTGGTTTTTTAAATCTCATGAATCAATAGTTCTTTGGCATAGACAAAAATTAAAAATTAGTGTGTTTGGATGAAATGAACAATTTTATCCAGCACTGTATGCAGATGATAAAAGCTAGAGAGTAATTCTTTGGCCACATAAAGCAGCTTGTTGTGGCAGTAGGACATTTTACATTTTGAAGAAAATATATAAATGTACAAAAAAATAGTACCATAGGAAACCTATTGTCAATGATTGCATTTAACATCTGATTTGTAAAATGTGATAGGTGTGCCTGAAGATAAATCCCTATCAACTTTACCCAGCACAGTTTCTGCCAGAGATAGAACAGTCGGGAAAAGCATTCAAGAAGAAACACATACAGAAGTGGAATCAGCAGTGAAAGATACAAAAGAGCGGAAAATACCAGAAAATGAAGTTGATGAGAAAAAGAAAGTTCCCGAGGTTTGTGTGCAGACCTCAACAATCTAAGCTAGAAAATAATAGTTACTACCTTTACATTTTCCCACTTGCACATGTTAATTATATGTCCATGCTGACAGAAAATTATTTATTTTACTGGCATACAACATCTGTATGTTCTGATGCCGTACATGTTAAAACAGGAATTTGATCTACACAAAATAACAAGCCACAGCAGCGCTGAAAATGAACCAAAAGCTGAACTGCAATCTGAAGTGCACAGCCTGGAGATGACAGGTATCAAACATCCAATTTTGGAAGCAGAGACCACAGAAATAAACCCAACTGAGGATTCTGAAGAATATCTAAAGGTTCGTGCATCACACACTGAAGAGAAATTAGAGAACGAGGATGACGGAAAATTCATACAAGAGCAAGCAAAAGAGACGGAAGAAGCAACTGATATGCAGTTACTAGAAACAGCAAGAGGAAGTATGTTTCCAAATTCACCAACATTTTATTTCTCTTGGTTAATTTCATTTTCAACCAAAAAGCAATGACAGAAACTTCATGCTTCCAAAAGTAAAAGTTCATAACATTTCAAATCCCCTCAAACAATTAATTTTGGCTGAGAAATGCCATTAAAAAATTTCATTTTTGGAGAAATCAAATAATTTGCATTAAACGGAAGCATCATATGCAGATAACATCATTAGAAGTTACTACAATAACTGTCCTAATCAGTAGCATGGTATGGCAGCAGAAGTTTTCAGTTTTCGAGGCAATATATCTAATAGATGTACTAAAAAGCGCTACTTTAGCCAACTCGTGTGGATGATACAATAGAAACATACCATATGTATAATGACAGGTGTGCCTAACGATGAAGTCCAGTCAACATTGCCCACATCGGGAATTGTCAAAGGTGAGATGGTTGAGGTAATATTACAACAACAAACACTTAGTGAAGAAGAATCAGAAGTAGACAATGACAAGATCTGCACACCAGAAAATGAACTTGAGAAAGCGGCCAATGTTGTTGAGGTAAAGCAGTAAAAAAATGAACAAAAAAATAATCGTATACATATCAGCATTATGTTTAACACAATAAAATTGTGCATGCTTAGACATCCACATAAAAAAACAATCAATCATGTATGTCATGAACCAATTTTCCCAAAAGTTTAAGCTTTTAGGTGAAGACACATGAATGGTTGTATATTACATTTGTAACATGCCCCATCACACAAAAGCTCTTTGGGCTTGAGGAGTGAATAGTGAACAAGCTCATCTACCTTGTGATGAAATTCAACTCTCTATTAAAAGAATGGGGGCAGGGATCGAACATTGGATTACTTGGCTATAGATGTAGTTGAAAATAGAAGGGATTATATTATTTGATAATTGTGTTTTACATCTGTATAATTGCTCTCTATTTAAAGAGACTAAATAACCTAATGGGCTAAGCCCAAAAGAAGATTATAGCATGGAAATAAATAACAAATACAATTATTTACAACACTCCCCCTTAAGCTGAGGAATAAATATTTATCATTCTCAGCGTGCTAGTAAGCTCTTGAAACCTTCCTGAGGGAAGTCCCTTTGTCAGAATATCAGCTAATTGAAGCTCAGAAGAGATGTATGGAGCGGCGATCAACCCGCTATCAAACTTCTCTTTGATGAAATGGCAGTCGATCTCAATGTGCTTAGTCCGATCATGTTGAACTGGATTATAAGCTATACAAATAGCGGACTTATTATCACAAAACAGCTTCATAGGTCCTTCACATCTTATTTTTAGATCATCAAATATAATTCTCAACCACAATAATTCACAAATGCCTTAAGCCATAGCTCGAAATTCAGCATCTGCACTCGATCTGGCAACCACGCCCTGCTTCTTACTCCTCCATGTCACTAAGTTACCACAAAGAAACATACAATAACCAGTGGTAGTTCAATGATCAGTCACGGATCCAACATAATCAACATCAGTATAAACTTCTAAAGACAGATTGCCATCACGCTGGAACAACAGTCCTTTACCAGGAGTGGCTTTGTGATACTGAAGAATTCTCACCAATGCGTGCATGTGTTTTTCTTTTGGATTATGCATGAATAGACTCAAAATACTAACAGTATAAGCTAGGTCTGGTCTAGTATAAGCCAAATATATCTGTCACCCAACTAACTGCTGATATTGTCCTTTATCAACTGAAGGACTTTCCTCTTCATAACCCATCTTGTGATTCTGCTCAATAGGAGTACTAGAGGGTTTTACACCCAAGTTTTCCTGCTTCTTTAAGAAGATCAAGGACATATTTTCTCTGGCTGATAAAAATTCCTTCCTTTAAATGAGCTACTCTATCCCTAAGAAATATCTCAATCTCCCAAGATCTTTAATTTCAAACTCAAAGGCTAGCCATGTTTGTAGAAAATGTCTCTCCGCAATATCATCATCTGTTATAATAACATCATCAACATACACAGGGAGCACATTTAGCTTCCCATCTTGGGAGTGCTTGAAGAACAGTGTGTAATCTCCTTGACTCTGTTTATATCCTAAGGCCATCATAACCTTAGTAAATCTCCCAAACCAGGCACGAGGAGATTGTTTCAATCCATACAAGGCCTTTTTTAACCTGCAGACTTTATTTCCTCCATCCATTGAGTCAAAGCCAGGTGGGATTTCCAAGTAGACTTCTTCTTCTAACTCACCATTAAGGAAAACCATTCTTCACATCAAATTGATTCATATCCCATTTGTAATGGATAGCAAGAGACAACAAAGCTCTCACAATATTCATCTTTGCAACTGGGAAAAGTTTCTTCATAATCAATGCCATAGGTTTAAGTGTAACCCTTGGCAACTCACCGAGCCTTATATCTCTCAAGAGTACCATCAGAATTATATTTCAAGACATAAAAGCATTTGCACCATACTGCTTTCTTTCCATCAGGTCTATCAACAACATCCTATGTTTTATTTTTCTCCAAGGCATTCATCTCATCTTGCATGCTTGAGCCCAATTCTTATCTTTTAATGCTTCATGTACTGATTTTGGGATTGAGATAAAATCTAATGCTGAAATAAAACTTTTATGCTGCACAAAAATATTAGTAAACGAAACAAACTGAGAGATAGGGTGTAGGGTACAAGATCTTTTCCCTTTTCTGAGGGAAATAGGTAAGTCATTAGAGGTACTGGGTAAGCTATCAGAAGCAACAGGCAAGTCATTAGAGGCCATAAAATTAGGTTCAGAAAGTAATAATATTTGGCATTGTGGGTTGCTTTCTCTTGTGATATACCAACTCAGGAGTCACAATCCTCCATATTTTTGGTGTATTGGATGGGTCAGACATAGGAGGATCAGAAACAAGAGGAAGATGTGTAGGAGAAGACATGGAAGGTCCAGACTCAAAGAAAGAAGGTGATGAATCTACTGAAGAACTGCTCTCTCCCTGGAGATGAGGACTTGGGAAAAAAGACTCAGATTCATGAAATATGACATCCATGGAGAGAAAGAATTTCCGACTAACAGGATGATAATACTTGTAGCCTTTTTTATCAGGAGCATAACCAAGGAAGATACATTTGAGAGCCCTAGGATCCATCTTACTGCGATGGTGTGTATGAACATGGACAAAAGCAATACACCCAAACACTCGTGGCTGAAGACTCTGCATAGAGGGAACAGAGGGAAAGAATGAAGTCATTGAGTGAATAGGACTTACATTGTCAAGGACCCGAAAGGGCAAGCGGTTGATTAAGAAAGTTGCAGCAAGAATAACATCTCCCCAGTAGAAATTGGGTACATGATTCTGAAAAAATAAGGCACAAGCAAATTTAAGAAGATCATGATTCTTCCTCTCAGCAACCCCATTTTGTTGAGGGGTGTCCACACAAGTTCATGAATCATGTCCTGATCTTGGATGAATTGGAAAAGACGTTGATTGACATATTCGGTATCATTGTCAGACCTTAGTCTTTTAATTCTTTTACCAAATTGGGTCTCAATCATTTTATAAAATCGAAAAAATAACTGTGGTACCTCAGATTTTTCATGCAATAAATAAACCCAGTTTACACGAGTGTAATCATCAATGAAAGAAACAAACCATTTATTACTAGAAACATGAGAAGCTTTAGAAGGACCCCAAACATCAGAATGAACAAGATCAAAAGGCTTAATACTTTTAATGGTACTGGAAGGAAAAGAGACACGATGGTGTCTAGCAAACTCACAAACATCACAATGAAAAGACTCAACAGACTTAGACAAAAATAATGATGGAAATAAAGAGTTAACCAAACAAAATGGAGGATGCCTCAAGCGTTTACGATGAAGCCAAATCAAAGAGTCAGCAGTAGACTGAGAATGAGTCAATAAGGTGTGAACCTTAGCATACTTTGCAGATGATTCTGGCACCAAATAGTACAACCCACCTTTCTCCTTAGCACCCCCAATTGTCTTCACCTTGGCAAGATCCTGAAAGAGACAGTGAGAAGGGAAGAAAGTTACAGTGCAATTCAAATCTTTAGTAATTTTATGGATAGAAAGAAGATTAGTGGAGAGTTTGGGAACATACAGAGCATTTTGGAGATGTAAGGAAGGTTGTAAATATATATTACCAGAACCCGCAACTGATGTGAATGAGCCATCAACTACGGCTATTGTATGGGTGCCAATAGTAGGGTTATAAGAGAGAAAAAAGTCAGCACAACAAGTCATATGATCAGTAACACCAGAATCGATAATCCAAGAGTCTTTAAAATCAGTACAAGAAGTAAGAAAAGAATGAGTAGTGGAGCTCACACCAATCATAGTCAAAGCACTAGTACTAGATGGTTTACTCAGAGAATCAAGCATGGTCCGAATCTGCTCCAACTCATCTCGTCGAATAGAAATGAATTCCGAAGATGCACCATGGGAACTCGCCATAATGCTAAAATAACCTCAAAAGAAACAAATCAGACTCAAATTGATGAAAAATTACCCCAAAGGTATCCGGATACGAACAGAGGCAGAATTATCAGATCTGCCAAAAAAGGGTCAAAAAGACTGCAACTTGAGGTGAAAATCACACAAATGCAAATCCAAACGACTTTCTGATTTTGGCGTGAGCAGTGCCGATGAACAGTGTTGATGAACAGTACGTGTGAACAGTGCCGATGGACAGTACCGATGAACAGTGAGCAATATCGATGAACAGTGACACGTGAACAATAGTCTTTTTTTTTATGGAAAACGTC
Organism: Gastrolobium villosum; assembly: GCA_032173675.1. Classification (NCBI taxonomy): domain Eukaryota; kingdom Viridiplantae; phylum Streptophyta; class Magnoliopsida; order Fabales; family Fabaceae; genus Gastrolobium; species Gastrolobium villosum. The sequence goes on along the minus strand of JAVKPL010008362.1, from coordinate 68,497 downwards.
CGTGAATTCATAGATCTGGAAAAATGGAGTCAAACAGTAGTCCTCTTGGTCCAAAAGGTCTACGGAAAAAAAAAACTTCCGGTAGCGGCTAGTGGCGACGAGAGGCAAACAAATAGGATACCGCTCTAAAGGAGACAATTGTGGAAGCAGAACCCTCAGGATTGAAAGCTTTGATACCAAGTTGAGAATATAAGGGATTATATTATTTGATAATTGTGTTTTACATATGTACAATTGCTCTCTATTTAAAGAGACTAAATAACCGAATGGGTTAAGCCCAAAAGAAGAATATAGAATGGAAATAAATAAACAAATACAATTATTTACGACAGATGTTTTGATAGTGATGGGTATCAGAGAGGAAAAATAAAAGGAACAAGAAAAGAAGGAATAGAAGCAGAGAATGATATATTGCTTTCTGAAGTCCAACAGTGTATCAAGGATATCTAGAATAGAAAACTCAGCTAACGGAAGTCAAGCACTCATAGGTAAGACACTCCTTAACTCAGCTAACTGCTGCCCACACTCTCACACCTTCTACCCTTCTTTGTCCCCTAGACCCCCAAATTATAGTACCCAAACCAACCCCTTTTCGAACAGTCTCACCTTTTCATAAATATCGCCTTTCAAACAGACACAACCTTTAACCATGCACATAGCCACTGAATCCTGTTTCCCGTTCCTCCTTTCACGTCATCCACTATTGCTATTTCTTTGCTCTTCTTAGTATACACTTTTCTGATTATGGTTCCAACAGATACCAACTTAAAATCTGAAATACTGAATGTAATTTCTTGAATATATATATCTAGATGTCTACAATATATATACACTAATGTCATACCTAAAAAAGCTAATTCTAGGGAAACACATCCAAAGCAAATCATACCTATAATCTGTCACATATCTTCCTTAGAATATATCGTATCACAATCTGTCTAATAAAAGGGAAAAACCAATCTATTTACACAATTTGATTCTGATACTACATAAGTTGAAACAGGCAATTGATCAACCCGAAAACACGGTCAAGGTTGGTGCAGAAAATGAACATGCTGACCACCAATCTGAAGCATCAAACATGGAGAGCGTGATTGCAAAGCATATTAATACAGATGGAAAGGTGACATCAGAAAGCAATACATGTTCAAGACATGATGTGGACGAGCTGGAAAAGATTCCAGAGTCACACTTGGATGAGAATTCAGGGATCAGGAATGGCAATAAAATCATGCCAGAGGAAGCAATCGATGTCAAAGAATCCATTGCTGTGGATCTACAAAAAACTGCCGCAGAGAGTAATTATATTTTGAAAATTAAGCATGCTCTTTAGTTTTTACCAGATTTGATTTGACATCCTAGAAACAAACACAACAACCATAATCTTCCAAGAAAAAGAAGAAAAAAAAGACCTAAATGTTTTTTCTAAACTTTTGAAACAAAATTTGGCATAGAGAAAATTAAAAGCTAGTATGTTTGGACAAAACAAAATTATCCAGCTACTTATGTGGATGACAACATTTAAAGAGTAATTCTTTGGCATCATAAATCAGCTTGTTGTGGCAGTATGACTTTTTTCATTTTCAAGAAAACATATAGAAAAACTGGAGAAAAAAAAAAAAAAAAAAACTATCATTGATGGTCTTGCATCTATGATTGCATTCAAACATCTCATTTGTATAATGATAGGTGTGCTTGAAGACAAAGCCCTGTCAACTTTACCCAGCACAGCATCAGTGGGAGTTGAATCAGTTGAAGAAAGCCTTCAAGAGGATATACATGCACAAGCGGAATCAACAATGACAAATATCAAAGAGGGGCAAATACCAGAAAATGATTTTAAGGAGAAAAATAAAGTTCCTGAGGTTTGGGCGCACTATAATAAAATAAACTCGAATATAATAGACACTACCTTGCATTTTCACACTTGCACGTGTTAATTTTGTGTCCACGCCAAAAAAAAATTATTTATTTTCCCAGCACAACATCCGTAAGTTCTGACAAGTATGTGTTAAAACAGGCATTTGATGAATATGACATGACACACCACACCAGCATAGAGAATGAACAGAAAACTGAAGCCTTAGCTGAAGTGCAGAACATGGAGACCACAATTATCAAGCATCCGAATTTGGATAGAGAGACAACAGAAATAGACCAAACTATTTGTATTGAAGAACATGAACAGGATTTACCATCACATACTACAGAGAAATTAGAGATCAAGGATGATGAGAAATTCATACAAGAGGAAGCAAAAGAGATGGAAGATGTGTCTGATACGCAATTACTACAAACTACAACAGAAAGTATGTTTTCAAAACTCCCCGACAATTTATTACTCTAATGAATTTCATTTTGATCCAAGAAGCAATTAAAGAAACTTTATCTTTCCAATAAAAATGAAATTCATTCCTTTTTCAAATCCCCTTAATCAATAAATTTTTGCGTGAAATTGCATTCAGTTTTCTATCTCTAAAGAGAAAAGAAATAACTTAACAGATGTACTCTATGTGGATGACAGCATTAGAAGTTAATTCAATAACTTTGTCCTTGTCAGTAGCATGGTATGTCAGCAGCAATTTTCAGTTTTTGATACAGAATATCTATCGGATGCACCAAAAAACTACATTAGTCAACTTTATGCAAAAGAAACCACAGAAACATCTCATATGTGTAAAATGACAGGTGTTCCTGAGGATGAAGGATGGTCAACATTGCCCACATCAGTGATTGTCAAAGGTGAGATGGTTGAGGAAATCTTACAGCAAAAAGCATTCAAGGAAGAGGAATCAACAGCGATAGATAATAAAAAGAGCTACACACCAGAACATGAACTTGAGATAACCGCCAATTTTGTTCAGGTTAGGCAGTAATGAAGTTAACAAGACAATAATCACAATATACACCTGATGTTTCACATAATTAAATTGCTCATGCTTAGACATCCATGCAAAAAAACAACCAGTCTTTTATTTTCTTCATTTGTGCTACAAAATCGATTGACACTGCACATGTTACTACAGGCAATTGATCAACCTGAAACCATCGCCAGCTTCGGCGCAGAAAATGAAGTGCATGCTGACCACCAATCTGATGTATCAAGCACAGAGAGCATGACTACAAAGCACATCAATGCAGAAGGAAAGGTGACATCAGAAAGCAATACAAATTCAAGTTATGATGTGGATGAACTGGAGAAGATTCCAGAATCACACTCGGTTGAGAACTCAGAGATCAATGCAGGTAGTAAAATCATGGCAAAGGAAGCAATAGATTTCAAGGAATCCACTGATGTAGAGTTACAAAAATATAAAACACAGTAATTCTATTTTGATAATGTAGCAACCTGCTCTTTTGCTTTTACCGAATTTTGATTTGACATCCTAGAAACAAACACAACAATATAATTCTTCCATGGGGAAAAAAAAACTACATGGTGTTTCAGTGGGACTTTTTTAGGGCCGACCCAGTTCAAATACTCTTTTTTTCTCAACTTTTTTAATTTTCAAGAAAACATAAATGTACAGAAAAACAGTACCATAGACAACCTTGTGTCAATGATTGCAATCAACATCTCATTGGTATTATGACAGGTGCGCCTGAGGATAAATCCATTTCAACTTTACCCAATACTGCATCTGTCAGAGTTGGAGCAGTTGAGGAATCCATTCAAGAAGAAATACATACACAAGTGGAATCAGCAACGACCGATACCAAAGAGGGACAGATGCCAGAAAATGATTTTGAGGAGAAAGATAAAGTTCCCGAGGTTTGAACAGACTGCAACAACATAAACTAGGAAATAATAGATAATACCTCGCATTTTCACAACAGCACATGCTAAATATGTGTCCATGCCAACAAAAAAAATATTTATTTTCCCACCATACAAAATCTTTAAGTTCTGATGCATATACGTTAAAACAGGCTTTTGATCTACACAAAGTGATATGCCATACCAGCTCAGATAATGAACAAAAAGCTGAAACAGAATCTGAAGCACAGAAACTGGAGACCACAGTTTCAAAGCATCCGAAATTGGAAGGAGAGACCACAGAAATAAACCCAACTAATGGTCCTAAAGAAAATGAAAAGGTTCCAGCATCACACTCAGGAGAGAAATTAGAGATCGAGGATGATGCTGAATTCATACATGAGGAAGCAAAAGAGATGGAAGAAGCAACTGATATGCACTTACGAAAAACTGCAACTGCAAGTATGTTTACAAAATTTATCGTTTTATTATTCAATGGTGAATTTCATTTTCATCCTACGAGCAATTACAGATACTTTGTTTCCAAAAACAAAAGTTCATTATATTTCAATCCCCTTTGTAAAGAACCAATTCAACCCAAAAGTTTAAATTGTTGGGTGAGGCTATATTAATGGTTTTATATATCTCTAACACGCCCCCCACAAGAGAGCCCATTGGGCTTGAAAAGTGGATCATCAGGCCCAGCCTATCTATGCTAAGAAATTCCACAAAGAAAATGGAGGGCGACAAGGATCGAACCTGGGACACCGAGGCTCTGATACAATGTAAATAACTATTAAAATGTATGAATGTATTGTATTCAATTGCATATAGAGCTATACAAAAGTCCTCTATTTAAAGACGTTAAAAAACCTAATGGGTCAAGCCCAAATAACCTGTTAGAATAACAAAATAATAAATATACAATACTATTTAATGCAATATTATTTATAACACTCCCCCTCAAGCTGGTACGTATATATCATAAGCTCCCCCAGCTTGTTACATATATGATCTATTCGGGGACCTCCAAAGCCTTGGTAATTACAGAAACTTTATGTTTCCAAAAACCAAAGTTCATTACTGTTTCAAATCCCCTCAAACAACAAGTTTTTTGTGTGAAATGGCTTTGAGAGTTTTCAATTTCTAAAGAAATGAAACAACTTGCACAAAATAGCAGTGCTACATGTGGATGACAGCATTATAAGTTACAATAATAACTTTGTCCTTATCAGTAGCATGGCGTGGCCGTAGAAATAGTTAGTTTAAAAGACAAGATAACTATCATATGTACAACAAAAGAACTACTTTATCCAATTTGGTGAGTATGATAGCATAGAAATATCTCATTTGTATAACAACAGCTGTACTTGAAGATGAAGTGCAGTCAACATTTCCCACATCAACAATTGTCAAAGGTGAGAAGATTGAGGAAATCTTTCAGGAACAAACACTTGAGGAAGAGGAATCAGCAGCAGTAGATAACAATGATAGCTGCAGACCAGAAAATGAACTTGACCACCTGGCTAATGTTTTTGAGGTAAGCCAGAAATGAAGTTTAAAAGAAAATAATTACATACATAACTGCATGCCATTTCAGACAATTAAATTGCTCGTGCTTAGACATCCATGCAAACAATTCAATCATTTATTTTCTTCATTTGTAACACAAATTTGGTTCTCATACTTAATATGTTAAAACAGGCAACCGATCAACCCAAAACCGTGGCCAAGGATGGTGCAGAGAATGTCGACCACCATTATGAACAATCTATGGAAAACATGACAACAAAGCATATCAGTTCAGAAGGAATGGTGACAACAGAAAACAGTTCAAAATCAAGTTATGATGTAGAAGAACTGGAAAAGGTTCCAGATTTAGACTATGTTGGCAATGATGCAGAGATTAAGGATGCTGGGAAAATCACACTGGAGGAAGCCATTGATATCAAAGAAGCCACTGATGTGGAGTTGCAAAAGCCTGAAATAGAAAGTAATTATTTTTGAAAATTCAGTAACCTTTGCTTTTGTCTTTTACCCAATTTGACATGACATCCTAGAAACAAATTTAACAAGATTAGTTTGGTGTAATCTAGCTTGGTATTTTGAATCAAATGAAACTAGAGTCCTTTGGTGTAATCTAGCTTTAGAAACTTACGGTGTTCTGGACAAAGGAATTATTTTAGCATATTTTTTGTGGATGATAGCATGTAGGCAATTATTTTGTTTGACCTCATACAGCATCTTTGTGTAGCAGTGAAATTTTGAGTTTTGAAGAAAACATACAAACGTCCCAAAAATATCTTGTGTGGATGATTGCATTTAACATTTCATTAATGACAGGTGTGCCTGAGGAGAAATCCATCTCAACTTTGTCCAAAGTATCATCTGTCAGAGTTGAGACAGTTGAGGAAAGAATTCGAGAAGAATTGTGTTAAATATCAAGATACAAGAGGAATTGATAGTAATCCTTGTTGTGTTAAACTACACAACATTGGTTCTATTATATAGCAAACCAATTGAAGAATACAATGAGACACACACAATGTGGGACTAACACTCTTAACACAATGAGACACACACAATGTGGGACTAACACTCTTAACACTCCCCCTCAAGCTGTAGCATATAGATCATATGCTACAAGCTTGATACATAAATAATACTCCTATTAGGAACCAAAAGCAACAGTGCTACATCAACAAAATGAAATGACCAAGTAACATAACATCAAAATAAATCTCCTATATGAGAAACCAAAAACCAACAATGTGCTAAAAATGGCGTCGGAATGAACATCAACATGGAAGATGCCGGAATGATCATCGGCAAAGACAACTGTGCTGGAATGACCATCAGCAACATGGAAAGTGCTCCCCCTCAAGAGGAACTTCGGAGCCGGAATTATCATCGGCAAAGACAACTGTGCTGGAATGACCATCAGCAACATGAAAAGTGCTCCCCCTCAAGAGGAACTTCGGAGCCGGAATTATCATCGGCAAAGACAACTGTGCTGGAATGACCATCAGCAACATGGAAAGTGCTCCCCCTCAAGAGGAACTTCGGAGCCGGAATTATCATCGGCAAAGACAACTGTGCTGGAATGACCATCAGCAACATGGAAAGTGCTCCCCCTCAAGAGGAACTTCGGAGCCGGAATTATCATCGGCAAAGACAACTGTGCTGGAATGACCATCAGCAACATGGAAAGTGCTCCCCCTCAAGAGGAACTTCGGAGCCGGAATTATCATCGGCAAAGACAACTGTGCTGGAATAAACTTCAGCAACATGAACAATGCTCCCCTGAATAAGAAGCCAAAATAAAGCCAAACAATGGCAAAACCAAATAACATCCACCGACAGTACATAAGAAAGAAAAAAAAAAAATTCCATGAGCTCCATGAGTCTTCACAAACCTGCAAAATGAGAAGTGAAAGAGAACAAGTAGACAGATCTGAAAATAAAAATATATCAGAGAAGAAGAAAAAAAAATGACCAAAACGCAGATCTGGAAAGCAACACAGATCTAGAACGGAAATGGCCGGAGAAAAGGAAGACACGGTCGGAGAATGGACGATGCGGCCGGAGAATCAGCCACGATCGAAGATGATGACCGGAAAAGAAGGAGACACTACCGGAAAAAGAGAAACACTGCCGGAGGAGATAAAAAGACACAGATCTGAAACGTGAACGATCTGGAACAACGGTCTGAAATGTGAACGATCTGGATGGATGATGCGACCGGAGAATAAGACATGGTCGGAGAGGATGACCGGAAAAGAGGAAGACGCAGCCGGAAAATTCCCAGATCTGAAACAAACAAAAAAATGATCCAGCCGGAGAATAAACGCAGTCAGAGATAAAAATAAAAACGAAACAGATCTGAAAGAGAAAAAAAAAAATGTAATAGAAGGGAAAAGAAATGAGACAGATTCGGATGAAAAACCATATCTGGAAAATTCAAAAATCAATGGGAGAGAGAAGAAGGAGATGCTGCTGGAAAATAATGATAACAAACGAAACAGATCAGTGACGATGCAAAACGAAAAATGCATGCAAAATAAAAAATAAAATGAAACAGATCTGAAAGAAAGAAAAATTGCAACAGAAAGAGAAAAGAAATGAGACACAGGACTGGATGAAAAACCCAGTAGAGAGAGGATGATGACCCAAAACAATGAAGAAATCACAGATCTAGGACAATGGAGATGACCCGTAGATCTGAAAAACCACAAATTGAAAAAGAAGATGAAAGCAAAAGTGACGGAAAAAGAAGATGAAAGGAACCAAAAGAAAAAGAAATAACAACGAGAATCCCTCAAGGAGGGTGATATCTCTCTATAACCATATTGAAATTATGGAAAAGTGAACTAAGTTAAGCGGATTAAGATTCCTCTTGTTAGGCTCTAGATACCATGTTAAATATCAAGATACAAGAGGAATTGATAGTAATCCTTGTTGTGTTAAACTACACAACATTGGTTCTATTATATAGCAAACCAATTGAAGAATACAATGAGACACACACAATGTGGGACTAACACTCTTAACACAATGAGACACACACAATGTGGGACTAACACTCTTAACAAATTGCAAAATGAAGCTGAACCAGCAGTGACTGATGTCCAAGAGGGGCAGAGAATAGAAAATGATTTTGAGGAGAACATGAAAGTTCTTGAGGTTTGACCAGACTACAAAAAAATAAACTAGTAAAATAATAGATACACTTTGCATTTTCACACTATCACATATTAACTATGTGTCCATGCAGATAACTAAATATGCATTTTCCCAAAGTACAGCATTACGTTCTGACACAATATGTTCAAACAGGCATTTGGTCCACAAAAAGCAACAGGCAACACCTATGCAGAAAATGAAAAGAAAGCAGAACCCCAACCCCAATCTGAAGCACAGAGAATGGAGACCACAGTGATAAAGCATCCATATTTAAAAGGATTAGAGACTGCAGAAAAAAGCCCAAGTATTTATATTGACGAACTTGAAAAGGTACCAACATCACACACTGGAGAGAACTTAGACATCAAGGACGGTGGGAAAATCATACAAGAGGAAGCAACTGAAATACAGTCACTGAAAGCTGCAACACAGAGTATGTTTCAAATAGTCAGCTAATTTTTTCAGTCTTTAGTGAATTTCATTTCCATCCTAGAAGCAATAATAGAAACTTTGTTTACAAAAATTAAAATTTCATTACTCTTCCAAATTCCTTCAAACAATAAAATTTTGGATCTATATTGCAATGAGATATTTCCATTTCTAAGGAAAAGATATAAGTTGTATTAAATGGAAGTTCAGTAAGCAGAGGATAGCATTATATGTTACAAATATAATTTCAGCCTTATAGTAGCTTGGTGTTGCAATATAAATTTCCTGTTTCAAGACAGGATTGTTGATATTACAGGATTTAGGTAGAGAAGGAAGACAAAAGAGAATAGAGACTCTGAATGATAAGAAATTAGCTTGATTTGGTGAATCAGATAGTGACACAAAAGACAAAGAACTAAACCCTATTTATGAAAGGTTTTAGGTTAAGTAACTCCTAACCCAAAGCAAATAAGTGAACAAACAACTAACTAAAAAAAACATAATATCCCTAGGAATAAGATAAGATTTCTAAGAAGATAAGATCCCTAAAAAAAAGATAAGGCAATTATCCTTAAAATAAATTTATTATCCTATTCAATTATGCATCATTCACTCCCTCTGAGATATTTTATAGATATTCTAACACTCCAACTCAAGCTAAAACTTAAAAATCATTAAGCTTGTTATAAACAAACAATTTAAAAAGAAAAGAACATATATATAAAGTGGACTCCGTGAAACATCACTAGACAAATAACTCAGGCCCGCTGAAGATGCAGGAGCAATGAGTATTGCTAGAAAGATAGCAAAGATGGCTGAAATGAATGAAAACATAATAGAAATACCTTGGCAAGCAATAAGCACAAGATTCAAACTTCATCAAAAAAACATTTGGAAGTATCAAACAACAGAAATATTTAAAAGACCCTAAAACTTAGAAATTGAAACTAGGGATGGTATAAAACTTTGCCAAAAAAAATTCATCATTGGTGAGATATGAGAAATCACCACCATTATGCTTCATTAGTAGAGGGCTAGTGTGAATCAAAGCCAATAAAGAATTCATCACCAGTATGACTCATCCATGACATAGTGGAAATCACCACTGGTATGATTTATGATTGGAGTTAAAGTCACCACTACTATGATCATTAGATGGTAAAAAGTGACGGATTTAGTTCATGAAGAATGGTACTGCTCCTATATCATGTTGAAATTATAGGATTAAGGTAGGGAAGGAGAAAAAGAGAGAATAGATAGTCTAAATGAAAAGATATTAGATTGATATGGGGTATTAATTAAACTAATTAAGTTTTGATACAAAAGACAAAGAACTAACCGTTATTTATTCTACGAATTAGTTTAAGTACTACACTCTTAACACTAATCAAATAAACGAACAAAACTTACTAAACATTAAATCCTAAGGAATAAGATAAGATTCCTAAAAGGATAAGAACCCTAAAAAAGGTAATGCCCTTAAAATAAACGCATCATTCACTCTCTCTTAGATATATTGTAGATATTTTATCAAGGATATTCAGCTGATGTACTAAAAACAAGAACTGCTTCAGCTAACTCTGTGCAGATGATAGTGTTCAAATTATAGGATTTTGGTAAAGACTAACAAAAGATAAGATTAAATCCCTAAGAATATGATAAGGGTCTTAAATACATAAGATCTCTTAAAAATTAGGTAATAAAATTATCCCCAGCATAACAAACTTATCCTAATATATTATGCATCTCTTTGCAAGCCTGGAGCAGTGGAAAAGACTTGAAAAATGTATTTGAAATCATATATTGAAATTGTAAATAAAACTGTACAAGAGTACTCTATATATAGAATACAGAAAAACCTAATGGGCCAAGCCCAAAAAGAATAAAAATAAAACCTAGAGAAATCTAGATCCTTCTAGAGGATTCTAAATAATTACAAATAAATTTATAAAAAACTAATTTCTAATATTTACAACAAATAAATAAACCTAATATTTACAATACTCCCCCTCAAGCTGAGGAATAGATATTTATCATTCCTAGCTTGCTATTAAGTTCTTGAAATCTTTCTGAAGGAAGTCCCTTTGTCAATAGATCAGCTAATTGGCGCCCAGTGGGAATGTATGGAGTGGTAATTAGCCCACTATCAAGTTTCTCTTTGATAAAATGACGGTCGACCTCAATATGTTTAGTCCGATCATGTTGAACTGGATTGTGAGCTATACAAATAGCGGACTTATTATCACATAGCAGTTTCATAGGTCTCTCACATTTTATTTTGAGATCATCAAGTACAATTTTGAGCCACAGTAACTCACAAATGCCTTGGGCCATAGCTCGAAATTCAACTTCTGCACTTGATCTGGCAACCACATCTTGTTTTTTACTTCTCTATGTCACCAAGTTACCGCAAAGAAACATGCAATAACCAATAGTAGAATGACGGTCAGTCACAGATCCGGCATAATCAGCATCAGTGTAGACTTCTAAAGATAGATTGTCATCCCGTCGGAACAACAATCCTTTACCAGGAGTAGCTTGAAGATACTGAAGAATTCTCTCTACTGCCTGCATGTGTTTCTCCTTTGGATCGTGCATAAACTGACTAACAACACTAACGGCATAAGCTAGGTCTGGTCTAGTATGAGCCAGATAGATCAATTTCCCAACTAGCCATTGATATTGTCCTTTATCAACTGGAGGACTCTCCTCTTCATAGCCTATCTTGTGATTCTGCTCAATAGGAGTATTACAGGGATTACACCCAAGCTTTCCTGCTTCTTTGAGAAGATCAAGAACATATTTCCTCTGGCTGATGAAAATTCCTTTCTTTGAATGAGCTACTTCTATCCTTAGGAAATATCTCAGTTTCCCAAGGTCTTTGATTTCAAACTCAGAGGCAAGCCGTGTTTGCAGAATCTGTTTCTCCACAGAATTATCACCTGTGATAATAATATCATCAACATATACAAGGAGCACAGTAAGCTTCCCATTATGGGAGTGTTTGAAGAAAAGGGTGTGATCTCCTTGACTCTGTCTGTATCCTAAGGTCATCATAACCTTGGTAAACCTTCCAAACCAGGCACGAGGTGATTGCTTCAATCCATACAAGGCCTTTTTTAATTTACAAACTTTATTTTCTCCCTTTACAGAATCAAAACCAGGTGGGATTTCCATGTAGACTTCTTCTTCTAACTCACCATTTAGGAAAGCATTTTTCACATCAAATTGATTTATATCCCAATTGGAATGGGCAGCAAGGGATAATAAGACTCTCACCGTATTCATCTTTGCAACTGGAGCAAAGGTTTCTTCGTAATCAATGCCATAGGTTTGAGTGTAACCTTTGGCCACTAATCGAGCCTTGTATCTTTCAAGAGTTCCATCAGAGTGGGCTTTACTCGCCGGGAGTGTGGCGGCGCGTGAGTGCGTGCGGCGGCCGCCGGAGCTGAAATTTCTGCGGCGAGGTCGTCCGTCGGTCGCGAACCTGTTTGCTAGGAAGCACGGACACTTGTAAAAATAGAAAGAGTCGGGTCCGACACGCTCCGACACGGCGACATGCTCCGACACGGTGTCGGACACGCGGTTGACTTTTTCCGACATGACCATTCCGACACGCGAATTTGACCGTGTCCGACACGGTCAAATGGCATTTTCGTAATTTTTTTATTTTAAAAAAAAAAATTAAATTTTTTTTTTTATTTTTTTTTATAAAAAATTAAAATATATTAATAAAGTTTCCACCTGATCATATCAATTTTATTTTTTTGTCTTTTTTCCCCTTAAGTAGATAAGAGATCATCTCAGCATCATTGTTGTCAATTCCTATTACGCTCTTGTTGTATCTCATTCTCTCTGATCTCTCTCTCTAATATGATTTGTTCTCTCTATCTGAAATTATATCTCTCTCATCCCAGTTTTTATTTTTTTTATTAAAGTTTCCATCTTTATAACGTGTTGATGGGTATTATTAATTTAGTTTCATTTTTTGTTAAATTATTAAATATTAAATGAAATATACACTATATAAATTAAAAAATATTATTTAATATTAAAACGTGTCCTAACTCGTCGAAATCCATATTTTTTTAGGATTGACGTGTCAGAGTGTCGTGTCGTATCGTGTCACGTGTCACGTGTCGTATCGGTGCTACATAGCCTGTTTGTGGCCGGTCGGAGTTGAAAATTCGCCGGAAAAGTGTCCAAAAATGCGATGAACAGTAGCGGCCTTGCGTTGTTTTGGGAAGATCCGGTCGTCAAACGATTATAACACGCCCGTAAGCTGATAGATTAGAGAAAAAAGATTTGAAAACTGGTCCTCTTGGTCCAAAAGGTCCACCGGAAAATTTTCCGGTGGCGGCTAATGGCGGCAAGAGGCTAAGAAAGAAGGTTTCTATTTTAACGGAGGTAATTGCGGAAGCAGAGCCTCCAGGATCGAGAGCTCTGATACCAACTTGAAAAATGTATTTGAAATCATATATTGAAATTGTAAATATAACTGTACAAGAGTACTCTATATATAGAGTACAGAAAAACCTAATCGGCCAAGCCCAAAAAGAATAAAAATAAAATCTAGAGAAATCTAGATCCTTCTAGAGGATTCTAAATAATTACAAATAAATTTATAAAAAACTAATTTATAATATTTACAACAAATAAATAAACCTAATATTTACAATAAAAAGTTGCTCCTTTGTGACTAAAATGTCACTAGTTCGAATCCGGAAAACAGCTTCTTTGCAAATCTGCAAGGTTAAGGTTGCGTGCAAGGATTTCCCTCACCCCACCCTCTCGGGATTTAATGGGGAGTGTTTTTATTATACATCTCTCCCTTTGTGCTATTTTTTATATATTTTAATTGATAGCATAGAAATATGTCATGTATAATGACAGGTGTACATAAGGATGAAACCCCATCAACATTGGCCACTGTTGAAGGTGAGACGGTTGAGCAAAGCTTTCAGGACCAAACACCTAAGGAGGAGGAATCAACAGAAAATGAAGAAAATGCTGACTACCAATCTGAAGCACCAAGCATGGAGAACGTGATAACAAAGCAAAATGCTGGTAAAATCATATTGGAGGAAGCAATAGATATCAAAGAAGCCACTGATGTGGAATTACAAAAATCAGAAACAGATAGTATTTACGTTTAAAAAAATCAGCATCCTTCACTTTATCTCTTTACCAAATTTGATTTGACATCCTAGGAACAAATACAACACAAGCTTATGTTTCCCAAGGAAAAAAAAGTCCTACATGGTTTTTTGAAATCCCTTGATACCAAATTTCTTTAGCATAGACTAGCACTAAAAACTATTGCTTTCAGTCAAAAGGAACAACTTTATCCAACTCTGTATTTGGATGATGTAAACAGTAATTCTTTGGCCTTAAAAAGCAGCTTGTTGTGGCAGTAGGATTTTTTTAATTTTGAAGAAAACATATAATTGACAAAAAAAAAGTAGTACCATAGGCTACCTTATCTCAAGGATTGTATTCAACATCTAATTTGTATAATGACAGATGTGCCTGAGGATAAAGCCCTGTCAACTTTACCAACTACAGCATCTGTCACAGTTGAAGCAATTGAGAAAAGTACTCGAGAAGAAATACATAAGAAAGAGGAATCAGCAGTGACAGATACCGAAGAGGGACAGAGACCAGAATATGATTTTGAGAAAAATAAAGTTCCTCAGGTTTGTGTCGACTGTGACAAAATAAAATAAATCATAGAAACTACCTTGCATTTTTACATTTGCACTTCTTAATTATGTGTCCTTGCACCAACCCATGATTTATTTTCCCAACATACAATATCTTTAAGTTCTGATGCAGTATATATTAAAAACAGACCTTTCATATACACAAAGGAAGAGGCAACACCTGCGTGGAAAATGAAAAGAAAGCTGAAACGCAATCTGAAGCGCAGACCATTGAGACAATGGTTATAAAGTATTCGAATTTGGAAGGACAGGTTGCCACTGAAATAAACCCTGATATTGATACTGAAGTACTTGAAAAGGTTCCAGTGTCGCAAGAGGGAGAGAAATTAGAGATCAAGGATGGTAAAATCATAAAAGAAGAAGAAAAGGAGATGGGGGAAGCAACTAGTATGCAATCACCGAAAACTGCAATACAAAGTATGTTTAGAAAATCTAGCAATTAAAGAAACTTCAATTTCCAGAAGTTTAAATTTTATCATGCTTTTTCAAATCCCTTGAAACAATAACCTTTTTGTTTTGACATTGTATTGAAATTTTCAATTACAAAAGAAAAGATACAACTTGTACTAAACAAAGAACCGTATGTGGATGTTAGCATTAAAAGATACTAAGTTAACACTTTGGCCTTATCAGTAGCTTGGTGCGGCATCAGAAATTCCAAGTTTTTGAGACAGAATATCTATCAGATGTACTAAAAAGAATTACTTTAGCCAACTTTGTGCAGATGACAGAAAACAAACATCTCATTTGTATATCACTTTAGCCAACTTTGTGCAGATGACAGAAAACAAACATCTCATTTGTATATCGACAGGTCTACCTGAGGATGAATCATCATCAACATTACCCACCTGGACATTTGTCAAAGGTGAGACGTTTGAGAAAAACTTTTCCGAACAAACACTTAAGGAAGAGGAATCAACAGAGATAGAGAACAAGAGCTGCAGAACAGAAAATCAACTTGAGCAAACAACTAAAGTTCTGGAGGTAGGCACTAATGAAGCAAAAAAGAAAATATTAACATAGATAACTGCATGTAATCTGACACACGAAAATTGCTCATGCTTGTGCATCCATACAGACCAACAATCAATTATTTATTTCCTCATTTGTAATACAAATTCAATTCTGACACTGCATATGTTAAAACAGGCAAGTGATCTAGCCAAACTCATGGGCAAGGTTAGTGCAGAAAATGAAGAACATACTGACCACCAATCTGAAGTGGGTACAGAGAACGTGATTATGGAGTATACAAATTCAGAAGGTATGCTGACAACAGAAAGCAGCAGAAAATCAAGTTATGTGGAAGAACTGGAAAACATTCCAGAGTCACACTCTTTTGAGAATTCAGAAATCATGGATAGTGGAAAAACCATGCCGGAGGAAGAAATATGTATCCAAGAAGCCTCTGATGTGAAGTTACAAAAATCTGAAACAGAAAGTAATTATCTTTTGAAAATTTAGCAACCTGTTCTTTTGTTTTTACCAAAATTCATTTAATATCCTAGAAACAAATACAACAAGCTTAAACCTCATTTAATTTTATTTTACTTTTAAGAAAAAAGGAAAGACCTACATGCTTTTTCAAATGCCTTGAAACAAAAATTCTTTTGTTTTTCTTTGGCACATCACTTGATTTAAAATAAGATTAGGCATTTGGCATCTATTTGGTGTAAAGCACATGGTTTTTCTAATAGGCTTCTGTTGTGATATACAAAACCATTAAAAAGCCCTCATACACCAGCTTAAGCTTTTGTGTTGAATCGGTTCTTTACATGGTATCAAAGCCTCGGTGTACCGGGTTCGAACCTCGTCGCCCCCCACTTTCTTTCTAATGGAATTTCTTTCTTCGCACAGGTAGGTGGGCCTGTGCATTGTCCACTCTTCAAGCCCAGTGGGCTCTCGTGTGAGGGGGTGTGTTGAGATATACAAAACCATTAAAAAGCCCTCACCCACCCGCTTAAGCTTTTGGGTTGAATCGGTTCTTTACAGTTTCAAAAGAGATAGGTTCACGAATTGGGAAGCTTTCTTATATTGATTTATCATTTTTCTTGGTTGTTCTCTTGTTTAGGAAGACTCTTTATGCTCCTTTCCATTTGTAATTTATTCACTTCATCTATATACATTTCCCCTTAATAAAAATAATAATAACTAAAAAAAAACTTTCACGTTGACAAACATGAAAATTATTGTGTTTGAAAGAAAGCAACAACTTTATCTGACTATGTACGTGTAGGGAAACATGTAAACAGTAATTCTTTGCCATCATAAAGTAGCTTGTGGCAATGGAATGTTTCAAGTTTTGAAGAAAACATAAAAATGAACAAGAAAAGATTACCTTTGCCAACTTTGTGTCAATGATTTCTTTCAACATCTCAATTGTATATTGACAGGTATGCCAAAGGATAAAGCCTTGTCAACTTTACCCACTAAAGCACCAGGCGAAGCAGAAACAGTTGAGAAAAGCATTCAACAAGAAATACGTAAGGAAACTGAATCAGCAGAGACAGATACCAAAGAGGGGCAGATACCAGAAAATGATTTTAAGGAGAACATGGAAGTTCTTAAGGTTTAAGTAGACTACTGCAAAATAAATACAAGAACACCAATTTTCACACTTGCACCTCTTCTTAATTATTTGTCCATGCAAAAGCATAAAATTATTTTGAAGGTTCACCTTCTGACTCAGTACCCATTAAAACAGGCATTTGACTTACAAAAAGCAACAAGAAATACGTGCACAGAAAATGAAAAGAAAGCTGAACCCCAATCTGAAGTACAGAGTGTGGAGACCATGCCTATAAAGCATCAAAATTTAGGACTGGAGACAACAAATATAAATCCAAGTAATAATACTGTAGAACTTGAAAAGGTCCCAGCATCACACACTACACGGAAATTAGAGATCAAGGATGGCAGGAAAATCATACAAGGGGAAGATGAAGCAAATACACAGTTACTGAAATCTACAACAGAAAGTAAATTTCGAAAATTCAGCAACTTTATAAAGCCTGTAGGGAATTTCATTTTGATCCTAAAAGCAATTACAGAAACCTCAATTTCAAAAAATTCAAATTTCATTATGCTTTAGCCCTTGAAATAATAACTTTTTGCTGTGATATAGCATTCAAAGTTTTCAAAACCAAAAGAAAAGATAGCATTAAAATTTACAACCATAACTCTTTGGCTTTATGCGTAGCATGGTATGGCATAAGAAATTTCCAGTTTTTGAGACAGCACATCTATCAGATGTACTAAAAAGAACTACTGTAGCTAATTAGAGCAGATGATAGCACACAAACATCTCATATGCATAATGCAGGTGTCCTTGAGGATGAATCCACATCAACATTAGCCACATTGCCAACTGTCAAAGGTGAGACATTTGAGAAAAGCTATCAGGAACAAAAGCATAAGGAGGAGGAGACAACCATGATAGAGAACAACAAGAGCTGCAGGAAAAAAAATGAACTCGAGCAAATGACTGAAGCTGTTGAGGTTAGGCAGTAATGAAGTAAACAAGAAAACATTAACATACATTACTGGATGCAGTTTCCCGCATGGAGATTTACATGCTTATGCACTCATGAAAATAAACAATCAATTAATTATTTTCTTCATTTGTAATACAAATTTGATTCTGATGCAGCATGCGTTAAAAAAGGCATTGGATCTACCCAAACTCATGGGCAAGGACAGTGCAGAAAATGAAGAACATGCTGGCCACCAATCTGAAGCACCAAGCATGGAAGACGTGATTATAAAGCATACCAAATCAGAAGAAAAGGTGACAGTAGAAAGCAGCACAAAATCAAATTATGATGTGGTGGAACTTGAAAAGATATCGGAGCCACACCCTTTCAAAAATTTAGAGATTGAGGATGGTGGAAAAATCGTGCCAGAGGAAGCAGTAGATATCAAAGAAGGTAGAGATCTGGAATTACATAAATTGGAAACAGAAAGTAATTATTTTTTGAAATCCCTTAAAACAAAAGTTTCTAGCATTAGAGACTTCTGTGTTCTGGAGAAAGGAACAATTTTAGCCAACTGTATTTGGTTCATAGCATGTAAACAGTAATTGTATAGCCTCATAAAGCAGCTTGTTGTGGTGAAGGGATTTTTCGAGTTTTAAAGAAAACATATAAATATACCAAAAATGAACTACTGTCGCGAATATTGTGGGGATGATTGCATTAAACATCTCATTTGTATAATGACAGGTGTACCTGAGGATAAAGCCATCTCAACTGTACCCACTATAGCATCTGTTGGAGTTGAAACATTTAAGAAAGGCATTCAAGAAGAAATACATAAGGAAACTGAATCAGCAGTGACTGATACCAAAAGGGGGCAGAGTCCAGAAAATGAGTTTGAGGAGAATACGAATGTTCTAGAGGTTTGACCAAACTGCAACAAAATAAACTAGATAATGATAGATACCTTGCCGTTTCACACTAAGACATCTTAATTATGTGTCTCTGTTGACAACCGAATATATATTTTCCCAACATACAATATATTTAACTTCTGATGCAGTTTATGTTAAAACAGGCATTTGATCTACACAAAGTGACAGGAAACACCTGCGTGGAAAATGCAAAGAAAGCTGAAGCCCAATCTGAAGTACAGAGCCTAGACACCATGGTTATAAAGCATCCGAATTTGGAAGGATTGGAGACCAAAAAAATAAATCCAAGTAATGATACTACTACAGAACTTGAAGGGAAACACAAAGTTTCTGAGCCTGGTGGTGGCTCTGAATTGGTATCTGTAGATGTCACAAAGGAGTGTTCAAATAAAGATATCCCCATGCTAGGTGATCTGCCAATGCTTTCTGACCAAAACCCCAAAAATAACAACTCTGATATTAGTAAAATATCTGCTAGTGATCATTGTAAATTAGACTCTGAGAAAGAAGAAAATCTGCTCATAGAAGCCTCTGGGTGTACTGCAACCAGCAAACATAAGAACAGTGAGTTAATAAAAGGACAAGAGAACTCAGAAACAACTTTTATAGATAGTTTGATAGGTTTTGCAGGAGAGAGAGCACCAACTGAATTGGAAACAGAAGATTCTAGCCATGAACATCCGACTACTGATGATACTCCAGCTGAAAAGGTCTAAGAGGCATATCGCATATATAACTTTAATTTCCAATAAAAAGCCAATGGCATATTATAGCAGAGAAACAGCATTTTCTTACTTCTAACTGTAATAAGCTAGCAATATATACATATATATGGCTAGTGATGTATTTATCCATTTCAATGATAAGCTCTTTGTGACTTTTTTTTTATTTATTTATTGTGAAATAGATTGTCAAAGCAGCTGACACAAATGAGAAGTTTGAATTAGCTCCTGAATCTATAGCTATAGAGCAAAGTGACAAAAATAACAGTTTTGAGTCCTCAATGTACACAGCAGATGGAACTTCCATGTATGATGGAAATGGTGAGAAAGTCAGAAACAGTTTAGAAAGTATTGTAGCAGGGGAACTAGTAGCAAAATTGGATCCAGATTATCAAAGTGACACGCATGAGTCTACAAAGATGGACGAAAGTGAACTTGCAGTTGCAGCAGAGAAGGTCAGTGAATGTTCCTCCATCTTACAAAAAAAGAAAAGTATGCATGTATCATTTGGAACAATAAATACATTATTCAGATAAGTTGCATCAGAAAAACGTGTGCAGCAATACCACACCATTTTAACTTTTCATCTTTCTATATCAGCCATGCTAAACCAGGATGCTTCAGTCTGGATCAAATTATGCTTAAATTCTCATATAGCATAGAAATCTTTTTCTTTCTTTATTAAATACAATGCACAGTGTTACTCATCCACCATTGTGGAACAGATACCCGGACTACCTTATCCAGGCAAGAAGCTTGAATCTTACTTTGATTCTGATGCCCACGAACAAACCAAGGAGAAGAGCAACAATATTCAGGATCAGATTTCTGAATCTGATCACCACATTCAGCAACAAGAGTTTCAGTGTGAAAATCAGATAAAACCTGAGCCCCAAATGGAAGCCGAACATGATTTCAGTGTACCACTAAATGCTAAGAAAAACCCAGTGACTAGCCTTATAACCAAAGAGGTAAGGATTAAAGCAATATAGTTTTCACACGAGTAATTGAAGAATTTTCTATTCTCAGATTAAACCTATAAAGCAGGTTCACGACGGAGCTGACAAAGCTGATGCAAGTAAAAACATTGAAACACAGACCATAGGTTCCGATAAAA
Organism: Gastrolobium villosum; assembly: GCA_032173675.1. NCBI lineage: Eukaryota > Viridiplantae > Streptophyta > Magnoliopsida > Fabales > Fabaceae > Gastrolobium > Gastrolobium villosum. Next base: position 47,655 of record JAVKPL010008362.1, on the reverse strand, counting down.
GCTTATCGGAAGTTCAGTTATTATTTCCTGGAGAAGAGACAGTTAATCAGGTGAGCTTAACATAGTATTTCCAATGCTACTAAATCTTTATAATGCCCTACTATTATTTCTTCGGTCCCCAAAATTTTGAATTTCAAATTGTGAAAAAGGTGAAAGATCACAGTATCAAAAACTTCAAAGCAACAGACTCCCAAGAGCAGAGAGCAATAGCAGACTTGAGCTTTGAAAATGACCCTATCAGAAAGGATGCGACATCTAAAGACACAGATGAAGTGATTGAGCAACCTGCCACAGGAAAACAGGAAACTCAAGAGGCAGAAACCACTCAAGTAGGCACTGAAAAAGAAGATGAAGGAGATGACTTCGAAAAAATAAGCCCATCATCTAGCAGCACTGTCATGATCAAAGACTCTCAACATTCTGATGTGAAAGTTTCACACAAAAAATCTCATGGCATCCTATCAGGTGTAGGGTCAAAGGTAAAACATTCAATTTCCAAAGTGAAGAAAGCCATTACGGGTAAGTCTTCACACCCAAAGACACCATCACCAAAATAAAATAAGCAAGTAAACAATGGCATGCTGCTACTGTAAATAGCCATATGTTTGAGTATGTTGGCTTGTATCATATGTTGAGGGATTGTATAGCTTTGCTTCATCGTTTTATGTATTGTTTTCTTTGTTGTTTGTTGTTTGTTTTGATTTTAAGGAGAATCTCTTATCCTCCTAACTCTATGTGATGTAATCATATTCTATTTCTTTTATGAATTCCCACATATAGTTAGTGATTGAGAAAGTTGGTTTCAATTATAGAGGAGAATTGTGATAGCCATTGCCACAGGGACAGTTGAAAGAAATGCTTAAGCACTGAAAATCTATCAAAAGAACAAAGAAAACCGAAGGAATGATGATATTCAAGTTCTGAAATTAATTTTCTCGAGAACCAAACGGAAAAGGCAAGAAAATTTTATCATAAAGAGAATGAACTCCATACCTGACTCGAATTCTTTCTCCATTCTGAGAGAGGAGGGTTCGTACTGGCGCCAATTTCTAATAACTTAGATATAATGAGGTTTGCTGATTGTGGTATTTTTTATTTTTTTTCAATTCTTTTATTATTTAAATAGATTATTTTTGTTTTTCTTTTTGAGCCAAAATTAGATGAAATTTCGTCAAAAAATAATAATATATATTTTAGGAAAAAAATATTATTGCTTTTAAAATATGGTCATTTTAATTCAAAATAATATTTTTTATTGGGGAAGGATAATGTAACAACCAAGTTGTGTTACTACCATGTTACTACCAATCAATCTCACCGTCATATCGCTTATATTGATCTAACGGTTATATTTATTTTCATCTTTGTATGGTCATGATTCCTCAAATTTAAAGTGAAAGCATTAAATATGGGAAATTATAATATACAAAGGTGGAAATAAATAATAAAGTATTAAATATGAGAAATCATGACCATACAAAGATGAAAATAAATATAACTGTTGGATCAACCTAAGCGATCTAACGGTGAGATTGATTGGTAATAAGATGGTAGTAACACAACTTGATTGTTAGAATATTCTTCCCTTTATTTATTGAAAGGAAAAATATTTCTGTAGTTACTGTAAATAAATTATCTACATTTATTCCCAAATGACGTCGTTTTAGTATTGATATTTAAAAAAAATTATAAATATAAAGACTATTATAACTCTGAAATAAATTAAAATTACAAAAATATCATGATTTTCGCCTTAAAATGACGTATATCGGACTTACTACAAATAACTTATCTGCAGAAAAATAAACTCTTTATTTAAAATTTAAATTAAAAAAAAACCTCTTATTCTCTCCTCATTTCCACGAATTAATTTTAGATTAGCTTATGCAATAGATATAAAATCTTAATAAATAATTAATATTATTTTTATTTTATTTTTTTGAAAATAGCACAAGGTTAAAGGCTGTTTCTCTTGATGACTGTAGACGATGTGGTACCAGTAACAGTGCAAACACTAAATGAAGCAAAAAACATGAACTCTGACTCGACCCGAAAGAATCAGAACGGTTTACTTGCGACCAAGTGGCGTTGGCTATTGTAAATTTGTAATCACATTACATTTGAGCATGTCCAAATATATAATTCTCCCTGATTTGGCCGATGTGGAACCTTTAAATCTCATGGCTGCCATAAACACTTGGAGAAGGAGAAGGAATCGCCAACTACACATGGAAAGGGAAGGGAACACGACGTCATTACTGACACTTCAAAGCCAAAGAGGCCTCGCAGTTTGGAACTGTCAAAAGTTAAACACCAATAACAACAATACTATAACATTCATCTTTTTCATTCATACTCATTCCTCAAGGTGAGGTATTTATAGTCACAAAAGCAGTTACAATCAACCTGCTAATAAATAGGATAAAATAACAACTCATCTAATAATCTAAACGGATATTTACAAAATCATAACGGTCTTACAATAATTTAAGACTAATTTCAGTTACATATTAATTTAAGACTAATTTCAGTTACATATTTTAACACTCCCCCTCAAGTTGGTGCAAAGATATTGATCATGCCCAACTTGTCTATTGTTTCTTGAAACACTTTTGTGGATCCAGCCTTGGTTAGCACATCGGCAAGTTGATTTTGAGAATTGATAAATGGAAAGTGGATTGTACCTTCATCTAGCTTTTCTTTTATAAAGTGTCTGTCAACCTCAACATGTTTGGTTCTATCATGCTGGATAGGATTGTGTGTAATATCTATGGCAGCCTTGTTGTCACAATGTAGATTCATAGGTTGGTTAGGGAACAGACCCAAATCTTGCAGAACTTTTTTTATCCAAAGCAATTCACAAACACCCTGTGCCATTCCTCTATATTCTGCTTCTGCACTAGATCTAGCAACCACCTTTTGCTTTTTACTCTTCCAAGTAACCAAGTTTCCTTCTACAAATGTAAAGTATCCTGAGGTTGACTGCCTAGTTGTTTTGTCCCCTGCCCAGTCTGAATCACAGTAACCTTCAATGGAGGATATATTGGTTTTTTTAAATAATAAACCCTTGCCAACTCTTCCCTTTAAGTACCTCAAAATTCAAAATACTGCTTCCATATGATCAATACTAGGAGAATGCATAAATCTACTTACCACACTTACTGCATAAGCAATATCTGGTCGTGTGTGAGATAGATAGATCAGTCTCCCCACTAATCTTTGGTACCTTCCAATATCAGTAGCTATTTGGTCAGGATAAATACCTAGTGTGTGATTCATTTCCATAGGAGTTCCTGTTGGTTTGCAGTTCAGCATCCCTGTCTCTGTTAGCAAATCTAGAGTGTATTTTCTCTGTGAAAGAGATATTCCTTGCTTTGATCTTGAGATTTCGATCCCCAGGAAATATTTAAGTTCACCCAAGCTTTTCATTTCAAATTTGGTATTCAAGTAGTTTTCCAATTTCTCCATTTCTTCTAAATCATCTCCAGTGAGCACCATGTCATCTACATATACTATCAGAGCAGTGATCTTTTCCTCTTTCTTCTTAATAAATAAAGTATGGTCAGTCTTGCTTTGGCTGTATCCAAACTTTTTCATAGCTGTTGAAAATCTCCCAAACCATGCTCTAGGTGATTGCTTAAGGCCATATAATGCCTTTTTTAGTCTGCAAACTTTTGATTCATTTGCGGCTTCTATGTTGATTCCCGGTGGTATATCCATATACACTTCTTCCTCAAGATCCCCATTCAAAAATGCATTCTTTACGTCAAATTGTTTGAGAGGCCAATTTCTGTTTGCTGCAAGAGAAATAAGGATGCGGATAGTGTTCAACTTGGCTACAGGTGCAAAGGTGTCCTGATAGTCTATGCCATATTTTTGGGTGAACCCTTTAGCTACCAGTCGTGCCTTGTACTTGTCTATACTCCCATCAGCCCTTAGTTTTATTGTATATACCCACTTACATCCAATGCTTCTTTTTCCTCTAGGTAGATGAACAAGCTCCCAAGTTGAATTTTTTTGTAAGGCTTCCATTTCAGTATTCATTGCATTTTTCCACTTTGGGTCTCCAAGTGCTTCCTGCACATTGTTAGGAATGTATACAGCAGATAACTGATTTACAGATAAAGCATATGAGTTAGATAACCTATGAGTGGATACATAATTGTTTATGGGGTACTTAGCCTTAGCCTGTAGGTCAGGTTCATATACTTTCCTAGGAATTCCTTTAGTTGGTCTTAGAGAGTATCTATTTGGAGGTTCTGTTTGAAAGTCCAGAGGTGAGAGAGATGTAGTTGGTTCAGACATTACCTCAGTATTGGAAACATGAGGCTGTTCAGGATCATCTCTGGATGAAGAGTTGGTTATTGGAGCTAGTTGTGGGTCTTCAGCTTGTGATTCTATTATTCGGTCTTCAGGGGCTGTATTGGTGCTTGTTGTATCCAAGTTTGGTGTACCTTCAAATGGATTTAAATTTGAGGGAGGAAAAATTTTGAGAAGTACTTCTCCTCCAATTTGAGAAGAGGAGGTCTCCCCCTGAGGAGAAGAATTGATTTCTCCCCCTGAAAAAAAAGGTATCTGTTCATGAAAAGACACATCCAAGGTAACATGTAACTTATGCAAAATAGGATCAAAACATCGATATCCTTTCTGAGTTTCCGAATATCCTACAAACACACATTTTGTAGCACAAGGATCTAATTTGTGACGTAGGACTTTTGGTGTATGAACATAGGCACAACATCCGAAGACTCTAGGCTCTAGATTAGGAACATGAGGAATTAAGAAATGGGATTCAAGTGTTTGTTGAGGTGTTTGAAAATTCAGAACACTAGATGGTGTTCTATTAATCAGATAGGCAGCAGAAACTAATGCCTCTCCCCAAAATCTCTTAGGAACATTCATGCCTAGTAAAGAAGCTCGAACAACCTCTAACAAATGCCTATTTTTTCTCTCAGCTAGGCCATTCTGTTGTGGTGTATACGTGCAAGATGTTTGATGTTTGATGCCATTTTCAACTAAGAAGGAATTAAAATTCTGACTGGTGTACTCAGTGCCATTGTCAGTTTGTAAAATTTGAATTTTAGACTGGTACTGAGTGAGAGTCATAGAGTGGAATCTTTTAAAAACATTCAAGACTTCAGATTTGTGTTTTAAAAGAGTAACCCACGTTAGTCTGGTACATTCGTCAATAAATGTAACAAAGTAATGTGCTTGAGAGAGCGATGATTCCCTAGATGGGCCCCAAACATCTGAGTGAATAACTTGAAAAGGAATAATACTTTTATTGAGACTGGGAAAATAGGGAACACGATGGCTTTTGGCCATTTCACATGTGTTACATTTAAAATCAGACTTATTGAAAGACGAAAAAAACTTGGGAAACAATTTTTCCAAATAAGTAAGGGAGGGATGTCCTAATCTATTATGCCATAACCAGATAGATTGAGCAGCTTTATCAACAGCAGTATTGGAAGACTGGACCGAAAGAGAAACTGATGTCTGAGTTGTCTCCAAGAAGTACAATTTACCACGCCTAACACCATAACCAATTTCCATCCGTGTTGAGATGTCCTGAAAAATACAACAATCAGGGAAAAAAGAAACAGAACATTTCAAGGAGTCAGTGATTCTGGAAACAGATAACAGATTAAATTCCAAAGAAGGAACCACTAGAACAGAATCTAAAGAAATATTTGGAGTTAAAGAAATAGATCCTTGGCCAGTAATCGGGGAGGTATCACCATTTGCTGTGGAGATAAAAGTTTGAGTACAAGGTCCACAATTATGCAACTCAGAGGGATCTCTAATCATATGATCGGACGCACCTGTGTCAATTACCCACGCATGATTTCTAGACAATGTGGAAAAAACAACTGGTTCATCAAAATTACCTTGATGAGCAACGAAGGCAGTAGAGGGAACAGAGGAATCAGATTTTGTGGAAGGAGGACCACCAACAGGGATCTTCCGGCGGGGCTGTTTGTTGAAGTCCCACCATTCAGGGTACCCAATAATTTCAAAACACCTTTGTTTTGAATGTCCAGCAGCACCACAATGGGTGCAAGAGAAGTGATTCGATTTTGCAGTAGAAGAGAACTTACGGGGCTTCGAAGCTGTAGATGATGGGAGTGTCAGCAACGCTGTGTTGTCCGAGGCAGGATTAGAAGATGCCATTGTCTGTCTCTGTGTGATCTCGCGACGGACGAACGCATAGGAGCCCTCCAGATCCAGTTTTGGTTCTTTGCGAAGTATTTCGCCTCGAAGATGGTCGAACTCAGAATCCAAGCCACTAAGAAAGATGTGAACCCTCAACCGAGCCATGGCTGAGTGGAGATTAACAATTCCGTCAACGGTAGAGGCCTGAGTATTCGTTCGATGATCGATCTCCTGGAAAATGGCAAGCAGCTCATTGTAATACGTGGCCAGAGGGCGACCTTGCTGTTTGGTGGAGAAGGATCTCTGATTCAGTTCGAAAAGACAGGTTTCATCCGATGCATCATAGTACGTTCGTTTGCAGGCCTCCCAAATCTCAGAGGCAGTCTCCAACCGTAAGAACCGGGTCATCAAAGAAGGGGTCATCGAATCAATAAGCCAGCTTTTGACCCTTTTGTTTTCCGTAACCCAGGAATCGAATAGGGGATCTTCTGGTGACGGTTTAGAGGTTGCTCCGGTGAGATATCCGGTTTTGTTGCGTGCCCCAATCCTCATATCCATCAACTGGTACCACAGAGGGTAATTGGTTTCATCTAGAACGATGGTCACAGGGAAAGAAGAGGAATCTTGTTGGATGATGATGGGGTTAGGATTCGGTGCTGGGACAGTGGCTCTGCTAGGGTTAGAGTTTGGGAAAGTGGTTTATGTTTCTAAGGAAGTGAGGTTGAGGTTTTCCATCGTAGGTAGGGAAAAAAAAGAAAAAAAAATTGTTTGGGGAATTATGGTGGTGGGGAACGTACGGTGGGTTAATGTGAGGATAAGTAATTGTGTGGCTGCTCTGATACCATGTCAAAAGTTAAACACCAGTAACAACAATACTATAACATTCATCTTTTTCATTCATACTCATTCCTCAATGTGAGGTATTTATAGTCACAAAAGCAGTTACAATCAACCTGCTAATAAATAGGATAAAATAACAACTCATCTAATAATCTAAACGGATATTTACAAAATCATAACGGTCTTACAATAATTTAAGACTAATTTCAGTTACATATTAATTTAAGACTAATTTCAGTTACATATTAATTTAAGACTAATTTCAGTTACATATTTTAACAGGAACACACATTGCTTCCACGCAGTGAACCTTGGATGGAAAAGAATTCTGAACCACCGCCAAATTCTTGGAGAGATATGCTTATGGAATACAATGGTGAAGTGGACTGTGATGAAGAGTTTACTGCAGAGGAGGAGGAGAATATCGCGCATGTGCTAACCCGCATTGGAGGATTACTTAGTAGTTCATGTTCTGCCACGCTTTAAATTATGATCACAGCCCCATTCTCATTTCTTTATCTTGTCATAATACCTCTTGGTCCCTTAGACCTTTTCGTTTCTTTCCAGCTTGGATGGATGATCCTGACTTCGAGGGTTTTTTAACTAAAAATTGGAGTGTGGATACTGATACTTATATTCTAACATGTCATCTATTGTTCCAGCACTTAAGGAGTGGAACACTAACAATACCTTTGGGCATATATTTAATAAGAAAAATAAGATTTTAAGACGTTTAGGAGGTATTCAAAAGGCTCTTACTAAAGGGGCCAAGATTTACCATATATATATATATATATATATATATATATATATATATATATGGGAATGATATTATAACAAACAAGTTGTGTTACTATCATGTTATTATCAATTAATCTCACCGTTAGATGAATTATGTTGATCCAACGGTTATATTTATTTTCATCTTTGTATGGTCATGATTCCCCATATTTAAAGTGAAAGCATTAAAATGGGAAATCATAACCATACAAAGATGGAAATAAATATAAAGTATTAAATTTGAAAAATCATGACCATACAAAGATGAAAATAAATATAACCGTTGGATCAACATAATCGATCTAACGATGAGATTGATTTGTAGTAACTTGGTAGTAACACAACTTGTTTGTTACATGTTACAATATCCTTCCCATATATATATATATATATATATATATATATAGGGAAAAACATTTCTCCGGCAACTTGAGATAAATTTACCTCAGGCCACCTCAAAACTACGTCGTTTTATTTATTTATTTCCTTATATTAATTGATTCATCTTTGAATGGTTATGATTCCCCTTTTCTCTCTCTTCCTTTATCATCATTGATTCATCTTTGTGCGATTATGATTGAGTAGCCAGAGATAAAATTATCTCCAGCAGCTTGAGAAATGATAAGCTCATATATGGCTTATGGTTTCTCATCTTGCTTGAAATAACTTTATCTCCTGTCACTAAATAAAGTTGAGACAACTTCATTTTATTCACCGGTAAGACATGTTTAGATGGAGGGATATAAAAATAAGGGTTTTATTAGTGTTATGTAACATAATATAAGTGTTGTTTCCAACTCTCACATCAAAAGAGAGAGAAAGTGGAATGATGAAATAAAAAGAAAAACATGTGGATCCCACCTCTTTAATGTGTGTGTAGGAAGGTGAAGTTATATTATGTTAAATGATAAACATAAAACCCTAAAAATAAAGATATAGGAAAAATTAGTTTTTGCATTTCTAAATTATAAGTTGTTTACAGAAATGAATAAAAAATAATTAAAAGACTACATGCTAATCTTTCATTTTAGTTTTGCATTGAAAAAGTTATTGAAATAAAAATAATATTTACCCAAAATGAATCTAACCTTCTTTCAATTTCTTCCAAATCCTTCAATCCACATATTACACATGTATAAGTAAACTATAATATATTTTTCTAAATGGTGTGTTTTACTGTAGGATTAGTTGACTTATTACAGGAGTGTAACAAAAGGGTTAGCAACAATAATTTAGCATAGAATAAACATTTCTTTTAGTCACTGGCAATATTCTTGTCCCAAAAAGGTATATTTCATCAATTGAGTCTATTAACAATAAAAATATTTTTCTATACACGAATAGCAAAATTAAGGGACTAACTTATGAGTTTTTTTAATAATTATGAGACTAAATTGATATCATTTTCTTATAATTAAGTGTCAGAATTGAAGTTATATATATTTTTTTGAATAAATTTGAAGGTGGATATCCATCCTCCAGAAGACTAATTCCAATTCTCATCGAGCACCGTCAGACCCTTTCGGAGGCTTCTTTTCCAAATCCTTTTTTTCCATTCCCGGAAGTATATTTATATGAGTGAGGATATTCTAACTAGCAAAAACTATTACTACTAACTTATTACCCATCACATCACTCTTGGATCAAAGAGAGAGAATGTTAAAAAGTTTTTGAAGAGAGAGAAAATATTAATTTAATGGTAATTAGATAGAAATAGTAAGTTGATAGTGAAATTTTTTTTTTATATTTTTATATATATATATATATATATATATATATATATATATATATATATATATATATATATTTTAGTACATAAAAGGGATGAAGACCAAAGAAAAAAAGAAGAACAAACTAAGACCTATGGAAGTCAGAAGGGGAGTCCCCAAGGAGCTTCAGAAAATATGGTCAAGGAGAAAGCATAATTAGCATCCGATCTGCACAATGATTACTTGAACAACCAACGTACATGAATAAACTTAGTTGTCCAGGCCTTATCACACCACTTCTTGATTGTATATGGATGAGTGATCATTTAGCTACCACTGTCAAAAAAATTTATTAGACTGTCGTGCCAACAGCATATTTCGCTACTATGTGTAGCGAAATATGTTTGTAAATAATTCGCTATACAGTATTATAGTGTAGCGACATTATGTGACACATGTCAAGCATGCAGCAATTAAACATAATTCGCTACATAGTATAACGAATATCTGTCTGCTTGACACGTGTCATTTTTTTGCTGACTGTGCATCCTGACATGACATAATTCACTACACTGTGTAACAAATTATTTACAAACATATTTCGCTACATAATGTAGCAAAATATTCCACATGACATTTTGAAGAAATTTACTGTTCGCATGACGGTGATAAATTTTTTTACCATGACAAAATGGTCGCTCTCCATATATACCAGTGGAGAATAAAGTATGATGTGATGAATGAGGAGATAGGAGATCAATAGCATTGCTACTGTAACTCTATGATCAGAAAAGACACTTGCATTATCCAAGCCACTTCTATTCCTGATCAATAGCATTGCCCACGACTCCATCCATATTTTCATTCCTGATCTCTTTCACTATCCTTCCCGATCCGATTAATAGAATTAAACTTAAAAGAACATTAATTGATAGGGTTAGTTCAATTTGGTGAGGTTCACTACTTTTAGAAAATGATAAACCAAATCAAACTTTTTAACATCTAGCTTACTGGATTTAATTAGTTTCTTACACACCCAGTTGATTTACTGAATCTGGGACAACAGACAAATATATCAAAGGCTTGAACAAATCAAATTTTTCTCAGGCCTTTGAAAACAGATCAGTTACAAAACAAGAATGAGACTTAAAATAAGTTCAAATGCCTATACTAGCAAACTGAAAAATAAAATAGCCTTATAAATCAGCAGCTATAACACACATAATGAAATCAAAACTGGAATCCTTGAGGATGCAGGATCTCTTCAACTCTGAGCTTCATCTATTTTCTTTTTCCGTTGTTTAATAAGATCATTATGAGCTTGCTTGCGTTTATTCGATATCTGGATGACACATTTTCAAATAAAATAATGAAAAATCAGAACCAATTGAAAAGACTACACCAATCGAGTTTATATAATAAACTTCAAACGCAACCGGTTAGATAGGACAATTGATTAGAGAGAACAGTAAAAATAAAATTGTAAGCTCAGATATAGATGTGGTAAAAGGGTAACCCCCAACCCATCAATGTAACTTTTTTTGAAAAATTGTATTCCCCATAAATGCAAAGGGTATCAAATGAAGACTAAAAGAGGTGTAAAAAGATCATTAATTAATTTTAAAATAATGATTAAAAAAAAAAAAACAACGGTTCAACCTGCTTAGACTCACCCTAATGCATCTATATGCCACGAGTTAAACAGGCCAACCGGACACTCACAAATAGATTATTTGAAAAAAAAAAAAGTAGTACTGGTGATTCTGCATAAGGATAAAAAGAGTTACCTGCATGGCTTCCAATAGCTTCCTCTTTTTACGTGACATCATAAGTTTACCCATGTCATTAACATCATCAACATTTTCTTTAATGCTGGTAGTTGACTCTCCAGGGTGAACAACTCCAGTAAATGTTTCTTTACCAACATTAGAACCTGCTGAAGTATAACTAACACCTTCAAGTTCTTTTTTCAAATCATCATGGTATTGCTGCTCGAGAATCATCATCTGCAATGCAATGATTCGAATTATAATAATTGAATAACAAAGTGAGCATAAGAAATCCCCTCCACTCATTCCACTATTATGATTCTGTGTTCTTCTCACACTATATGCATACCTTCTGCTTTCTCTGTGCGGCTTCATTAGCCTCTGCTCGATCAATAATACCTTCCACCAGAAGATTTTGAGGATCTTCCAGATCTTCTTTTCCAACACCTGGAAGTGGAAGAACTTCCTCTCTGGCAGCAGCTTGCAAGTGTTTAATGGTCTTTGCATAGTCAGGAACATATGCTCCTTCTTCGTCATAGTTAATAAAAGGTGACAAGTGCGGTGGAGGGATCCTGTTGATGAAAGAAACATTTTAGCCAGGAAAGTTGTAGTTAAAATCAGATAGGCTCTTTTTAATATAAAGGGCAAATCTTTGTGAGGGTAGGGGTGAGAGGATAGGCTTTCTTTAATATACGTACACATTTTTCTTCAAATTTAATAGAGAGAGAGACATACAGTACACATACATACATATACATATGTATGTATGGATTTTTCTAACCTGCTCTTAGATTAATGTAAAACTAATGACTGTGAGGACAACTAAATTGATGAACTTATTTTCTCTGTTTACATAATTACTGTAGATTTGGCATTGTATCATAATTACTAAAGTATGCACACACAGTTTCTTTTTTCAGATTTAGATAAAAATCCTTTAATTAGAAACAAATTCATCCAACAAAATATAAGGATGAAAGGATATATAGACTTGTGATTCCACAGAAAGCTATCATGATCCCTTGTAGGAAAAATTAATTTGCTCAGACGAATAAAATGGCACATTCCCTCCTAGAAAAACTTCAACCAATAAGAACCATAATGAACCTAAAATAGGCACAGATAATGCAATTTCAATTATCAGAGAACAGAGGCACAGGAACTAGTTTTCTGACAAGCAAAAATATTAACGTTGTTTACATTGTAAAAGATAGAAATTGTACATTACCACAATAAACACCAAACTGAACAAAATGGTACAACAGATATGAGAAGTGAATAAATAAACACAAATGAATTAGAAGTTACCTTCCCACCGTATAACTCTCCGTTGGTAAAATAATCCGCGCATTCACACAGTCAAATACCCACTGTGGTTGAACATATTCTCTTGAGAGAAACCTATGTCCTTGTGATTCCCTGTCAACAACCTAAACATAAATCAATAATTAAGTGAACCAAAAAGGAAGGTATAAAAAGTTATGTCACCTAAAAGATGGTAAGCTTAATCACAAACCTGATGAGTAATGCTTTGGTCAGATTCCCCAAATGGTGCCCCCTCTCCCTCCCAGGAAACTATACCACCAAAAGCCGGAATAACAAAAAGCAACGATTCCCTTGGTGCCTGAATAATTAGACCAGAATAGACGCAGGTAATGTCAAAACATACACACAATAATGAGAAAAATCCCACAATAAACCTTTCATTAAAAAGATACAGCATCATCACACTTTTTTAAAAAAATCTGATAAGATGTGTTCTGTTATGCACATGATCTGCATCATCAGACATCAATTTTAACGATACAACACAAATTTCATCCATTAATATGCTTAAAAAAAATTTAAAATGTTCATGTTGCATAAGGCAAGGCGCTGCATCGGGCCCGGGGTGTAGTGAAAAGTGGGCTAGGGTCCTTGCCCCAAGGCAAGGCGCCAGGTCTTCACCCGGATTTGGTGAGAAGTATGCCAAGGTCCCAACACGCAGTTAGGCGAGCGGGCGGACAAGCACAGCCCAGGGGTTAAGGATGAGATTGGGCAGCTGGAACATAGGAACCTTAACGGGTAAACTGAGGGAGTTGGCAGATGTTTTTGCTAGAAGGAAAGTGAATATTGTTTGTTTGCAAGAAACTAAGTGGGTCGGAGAAAAGGCCAAGGAAGTGGATGGAACTGGTTTCAAGTTATGGTACACAGGTACTAACAAGGGTCGAAATGGTGTTGGAATTATGATCGATAAAAGTTTCAGAGATAAAGTTGTGGACGTCAAAAGGAAAGGCGACAGGATTATTCTGATTAAGCTTGTTGTGGGTGATTTAATCCTGAATATCCTCAGTGTGTATGCACCCCAAGTTGGATTGCAACCAACTGACAAAAGCCAATTTTGGGAAGACTTGGAGGAGGTTTTGAGGGGAATACCTCGAGAAGAGAAGATTTTCTTAGGAGGATATCTAAATGGTCATGTTGGTAAAAGCAATAGAGGTTTTGATAGAATCCATGGAGGTTTTGGTTATGGAACGAGAAACGAGACTGGAGAAGATATCTTGAATGTTGCACTAGCCTACGATTTGATGTTAGTGAACACCTTTTTTCAAAAAAGGGAATCACACCTAATCACTTATCATAGTGGCCAAAATCGTAGTCGGATTGATTTCTTTCTAGAAGAGAAGATAGAACTTCTTGTGTCGACTGTAAGGTCTACCCTGGAGAGTGTGTCGCTACGCAACATAAGCTGGTAGTCTTGGATGTTCGGTTCAACAAAGTACTTACAATGAAGAAGAGGGCTCAAAACCCAAGGATAAGGTGGTGGAAGCTTAAGGAGGGAAAAGAGAGAGAGTTCAATGAAAGAATGTTGCACGATGGACCTTGGGAGTTTGATGGAGAAGTAAATGCAATATGGAATGAGATGGCTAAATGTATTCAAAATTTGGGAATGAGGGTGTTGGGAGAAAGTAAAGGAAATGGATTTCATACAAAGGAAACATGGTGGTGGAATGGAGAGGTGCAAGAGGCAATTAAACATAAGAAGGAGTGCTTTAGATCTTTGCATAAAAGTCCCAGTGAAGAGAACTTGCAAAAGTTTAGATTGGCGAGAAAAAATGCAAAGAAAGCAGTGCGAGAAGCTAGGGGCAAGGTTTTCGACGAGTTGTATAAAAATCTTGGGAGAAAGGATGGTGAAAGAGGTATTTATAAACTTGCAAAGATAAGGGATAAGAAAAGTAAAGACCTTACCCAAGTTAGATGCATCAAGGATGAAAATCAAAAACTTCTTATGAGAGATGAAGATGTAAATGAAAGATGGTTGAACTACTTTAACAAGCTGTTTAATGGGGATGGAGATACAAGCGAGGTGGACTTGGAGGACGCGTATGATGATATGAATAGAAGATTTGTACGCAGAATTAATACACATGAAGTTAAGGAGGCTTTAAAGAGGATGAAGACTAATAAAGCCTTGGGACCTGATGGTGTCCCTATTGAAGTGTGGAGAGGCCTAGGGGATATGGCAATAAAATGGTTGACCAGTCTTTTTAATAAGATTCTCCAGACAAATAAGATGCCTGATGCTTGGAGGAAAAGTATGATTGTGCCTATCTACAAAAACAAGGGAGATATACAGAATTGTTCAAACTATAGAGGCATTAAGCTAATGAGCCATACTATGAAGTTGTGGGAGAGGGTTATTGAACATCGCTTGAGGAGAGATACCAAGGTTTCTATAAATCAATTTGGATTTATGCCAGGAAGATGTACCATGGAAGCCATTTTCTTGATGCGACAACTTATGGAAAGATACCGAGATATGGTGTTCATAGACCTTGAGAAAGCATACGATAGGGTTCCAAGGAAAGTTTTATTGTGGGTTCTGGAGAAGAAAAAAGGTTCCATCAAAGTATGTAAAGGCAATCCAGGATATGTATGATGGGGCTACTACATGTGTAAAAGCTTGTAACGGAACATCAAGTTATTTTCCTATCACGGTTGGTGTACACCAAGGGTCGGCTCTAAGTCCTTATCTTTTTGCCTTACTTATGGATGAACTAACAAAAGATATTCAAAAGGAAGTGCCATGGTGTATGCTTTTTGCAGACGATATTGTGCTTATTGATGAGAGCAAGGAGGGTGTTAATAGAAAACATAATTGTGGAGAAGCACATTGGAATCCAAAGGATTCACATTAAGTCGAAGCAAGACTGAGTATCTGAAGTGTGAGTTTTCTCTGGTACGAGATGGGGACCAAGAGCCCATGCATTTAATTGGTCAAGAGGTACCCAAAAAAGATGCTTTTAAATACTTGGGCTCCATTTTACAAAAAGGTGGAGAGATTGATGATGATGTAAATCATAGAATCAGAGCATGGTGGATGAAATGGCGCAGTGCATCTGGGTTTTTGTGTGACCGCAAAATCCCCCTTAAGTTAAAAGGAAAATTCTATAAAACGGCAGTAAGGCAATGCTATATGGAGCGGAATGCTGGCCAGCACATAGGCAACATGAGCATAAGATGGGAGTAGCAGAGATGAGGATGTTAAGGTGGATGTGTGGTTACACAAAGATGGATAAGATAAGAAATGAAGATATTCGACGAAAGGTCGGAGTAGTACCGATTGCCGAGAAGATGAGAGAACATAGATTGAGGTGGTTTGGGCACGTGATGAGAAGGCCCCTGGATGCTCCTGTAAGAACAGAAGTTTGTTACCAAGAGCTCAACACAAAAAGAGGCAGAGGTCGGTCGAGATTTACTTGGGGGAAGTTAGTAAAACAAGATTTAATGGAGTGGGATATAGATTGGCGGACGGTGTGTCTTAGAACGGAATGGAGAAAAGCTATAAGTATGGTGGAGGGTTAGACCCGTGGTTATTCCTATGTTCCAGATGGTCCCTTTTTAGTCCTTTTCCCCTTCATTTCCCCCACTTCTTCTTGTCCCTTTCTTTTTTACTTTTATTTATTTATATATACATATATACATATATATATATTTTCTATTATTTTTTATTTTTATTTTTATTTTATTTATTTTTTCAACAATTTTATATCTTTCATGTGGGTTCATCTACCACCGACCCCAATTAATTTGGGATAAAGGTGATGTTGATGTTGATGTTCATGTTGCAACAGTAATACAAAGTCACCTTATAAATATCAACAAATTAAACATTTAAACACTGAAGAAGAATAAATTCACCATGCCAGAGTACTTGACAAATATCTTAATGGTTTCCCACCAAAACAAGGTGATTCTCTTTAAAGAGAATCTTTAGTTTCGTATAAACAAATTTAGAGGGAGAGAAGCCTGCCCCATTCTAAGGTCAGAGCATACTGTAAGCCTCAGGAAGGGCTTACAGTGGTACCCACATATAACCTACCAAAGAAAGTCCAATAGTAAGAATCGAACCAAGACCTTATTGTGGACAATATTCAATCGTAACAGTTGAAGCTGTTTAGCCAACCCTCACTGACCTCTTTAAGAGAGTTTTTACTAATTATCTAATAGCATCTAGAAAAAATTTAACAACAGTAGGCTTTCAAGTTCTACTACAAATTAAAACATAACTAGACAATATGTATCACCCAGCTGTTCAATTGAGATGTGAATAATACACACACAAAGAGAGAGAACGAGACGCACACACACACACACACATATATAGATATATGTTATCAACTCTGACTTTAATTCTTTAAAAATGTATTTGCAAATTTTTAGCATCACTAATCCATATATAACCTCTTTGTTAATTTTACTTTAAACCATTTTAAAAACATGAAATGTAACTCAGCAAATACTATGCACGCAAATTCCCAACTATTTGACAAAAACAATAGTTTCAAATAGTGGTATCAAGACTGTCAATATAAAGGTCTTACCTCCCTGCTCAAGAAGAACTTCATATTTTTAAAGAGCTTTTTACATTCTTTTGTATCTTGATCCTCTTCATCTTCATCAGCAACTTCCTCAACAAGGTGCATTAGTGCACCAGGTTCATTGGAAGGAAGTTGATGCTGAAGTTGAGCAAGTCTTAGCTCAGATTTTTCATCTATAGTCTCTGCCCCTTTTTGCTTGGTCTCCACTTGTTCAGATTCAGCTACATGAGAAGATTCAGAATTGACTACAGAGGATCTGGTATTCGCATTGGCATATCTTGACAGCGCATATAAATCTACATAATTTGAAAAGAAATTTATCAGTGGATACATAAATATCTGCTGCAGCAATTTAAGTTTCTAAAGTTCCATTTAAGTTGAGGAAAATGGTACCTGCTGCCAAAGCTTCCAACCGAGGATCAAGTATGGGGGGATACTTCAAATTTATAGAATGATAGAGGCGGAAATTGACAAAACCAAGAAGAGGCTGCAGCAATTCATTGTAGAAGTTTAAGATAATAGTAACAGGTTGACCAAACCAGGTAAATAGGGGTGAATACAATCAAGGATTGGGAGATGCAGGTCCAACAGTGAAGACAGAACAAGGAAGTTGGAATAAAGACAAGAATATTGATGGGTTAATGGAATAAAGACACTAAATAAAAACATAATATGAAACTAACCTCATACAATTGCAAAAAGTTTAGCATGGTAGCGATGTCAACATCATCAGACACAACCTGCTGTAGTGAATGAGGAGTCAACCATGTTATTGTTTGGCCCTCAATCTCAGCCTGCATAACCAGCACAATCAATCCATAACTTGTACTATTAAGATTAATGAACATTACGAATGCCACAAGTTTTATACCTGGTAGTATATGCCTTTAACAGATACAAATGTTTTTCTTAGCTTGTGAGTGCGCGATATGAATGCTTGCCATTCATGTGCCATTCTAGCAGACAAGCAACAAGAATAAATACAGATTTAAAGATCATTAGCAGCATGAAAATTTGCATTATTTTTAAAAGAAAATACATGAAAATACCAATGGGACTTAAATCTAAAATCTGTTCCTCAAGTCCTTACTTTCAAAGGAAAGCCAAAAAGGCCTAAATTCTTTCTTACATATTAATTCAAAGTTACTCAAATTCCAAGTATATACCTTCGACATTTATGGACACGCTCAACTTCAATTTTTTTGCTCTCTGATGCAGGTAAAGCTGCAAAAAGATGCACCATTGAAAGACAGTCATCCAATTCTCCAAGTGCATCTACAAATCTTGGGTATCTGTAATTCAAAGAACAATCAAGTAAATTGGAGATTCACCACCAGTAACAAGACATAAACCGAGATCAACAAAATCAAACAAACCTCTGCCGAATAATCCTATCAATCTTGGGTTTGGGTGTTTTCTCCCGCAGCCTTTTCGCACGTTCATGGTTTTTCTTTGCCTCTGCCTTCTTTATTTTTCTCTCATGTACTCTTATTGCTCTATGTATTTCAAGCAAAGGTTCATGATGAAGAAATGTGATATCCTTCACATGGTAATAAGTCTGGTGAGTTCCTTTGAACTTTTTCTTAGGCTCCCGAGGAGTTACTCCTTTTAAAATGCATAGTTTCCTAAAATTTGCAAAAGACAATATCAGAATCAAAATCTTTTTTATTGTTTAACACATTTTCTTTCCCAAATGTTTCACAATCAAAATTAAGATATGCAATTCACCAGATGATATCAGATCAGTAATGATAGAAGACATAAATGATTCATTCAGCCAATAGATTTTTAAACCAAAGGAACCCTCTTTTTCCACCAAAAAAGTGTTGAAGAATAAAGTTGATCCTTGGCTAAATTCCAACAAAAAAATGGATTTACACATGAGATTTGAATATAGAACCTGAAAAGGGGTAGACTGATTTGAAGTTGCTTGAGTGCTTGTGACCTCGTGACAAATTTAGCAGCGTTTCCCTCCTTTTTCTTTCCCTGCCATAAGAAAAAAAGAAAGAAAAATATCACATCACCATAAAGGACTTAGAAACTCTCTACAAGCATAACATGTTGAAAGAAAAGGGTTAACTTTCAACAAGAAAACTTTCGTTTATTTTCCCTCTAATTTCCTTGTCGTACATAAATGAGCAGCAATCAAAATATTACAAATACCAAAAAAAAATTCACCCCCAACACAAAATCACAATATGGGCATGAACCAAAAGAGAAGAAAATAGAAGCACATACTACCCATCTATTAAAACACCAAAAGAGAAGCAAATAATAATAATAATAAAAGAACTACTTTCATAGTTATGAAAGCAGAAACAGATTTTCAAGCAAATTCACGAAGTCATTATAATCTCAAAAGGGACGTGTTGAGAAGAAGAGGAGTTTCGAAACCGTGAAAAGAGTGTGCAGAACTCACCGGGGGTCTGTAGTGCTTCACCATTGTTGCTGTTGAGAGAGAGGGTTAAGAAAAAACGCAGGTGCAATGTAATAGCCTCGCACACAATCGTACTTCAACTTTTTAGGGTTTAAGATTGTGCATGTAGGTACTGCTCGGCTGTTAAACGACACCGTTTGTATCTCCGGGTTGGGTTTTTTTTTTTTAAACATTATTTCTTTGCGATTAGTATTTATTTTTTTAAAGAACATATAATTTTATTATTTTGGTCAAAAATTACTATGTTTTATTCTGAGAAAAATAAAAATTATGGTGAGAGAAAATAAAAGTTTTTTAATTTAAATATTAAATAAAATACTAATTTTAACTAAAATATAGATGGAGAAATAATATAATATAATCTGTATATAATCTACATAAAAAAGTTTTTCCCTAATTCTTTTTCTTCCCTTGTTATAGTAGATGGAGAAATAATCTATATATTTCTATATTTATTATTTGTTATAATCTAATTAATCTCAATCCTAATAATAAGGGCGAGTTAAAAAAATCAAATTTTCTCACTCTAAAATGTTTAAGTTTAAATAAAGATAAATAAATAAATTGAGTTGTTAGTCCCTTAATTTGGACAAATTTAAAAAAAAAAATAACAATTTTAAACACAGTCACGTATGATTTAATTGTTTATAATCACTTATTATTTATTTAACTTTTTATTCAAATAGGCATAAATGTTATTGAAAATTGTAATATTTGGGTTATATTTATCCATTTTACCCACACACAAAAAGGGTGTCCCATCACTATTTTTTTTTCTCTCCTCGGTATTTTATATTTATACAAGAAATAATCATTTATAAAAATAGAATTATAAGTTGCAAAAAAAATCAAGAATTTGGAATCACAAAAATTTAGACAATTATATATAATTTTCTCCTACTTAAGCATAGTTAGTAATTGCTTTAATGTTAAGTTCTGAATTTTTATGGCAAGATTTGTTGGATTAACAATGCAAAGTGATTTCTAGAAACACATGTTGTGAAGTGTTTCACGTTGTTGGAAACACTTGTTGAGTGTTTCATGTTGTTGGGCATTGTTATTGATCTATTATATTGAATTATTATATGTTAATTACCTGCCCAAAGAGGGTTGTTACAAATAATAATTTGAGAAATTGCATGAAGAAATTATTGATAAGATTACGTAATTTAAAAGTATTTATCTGTCCAAAGGGGATCAGTTATTTTTATATTGCATATGGTCTTAGCGAGAAATATGTATAATTCAAAACTTTGTCAGCCCAAAAGTGATGAATTTTTACAATTGTATGTAATTCTCCTTTATAACACCTCGCATTTCTAAAACACATATTTATGGGTTTTATAAGAGTTATGTTGTAGGAAAGTGATTGTGTAATGTTATAGATATTTGTTTTGCGTGCATTAATTTTTTTCTTTAAAAAGTGCGAGCCCCCAAAATGTTGTGTGTGTAGGAAACTTTTGTGTCATGTTGCATGATGAATGCAAATCCCTATATTTATACATTAAATGTGGATTAAAGGTTAGGATTAGTGAAAATCCTGAAATTAGAGTCAAAATACAAAGGAATGGTAAAATGGTAATTCGCCAAACACATAACCCTAGGAAAGTAAAATTGAGTAGGAGGTCTCAAATGGGAAAACTAACCCTGTAAATGGATTTAGAACGAAAAATTGAGTGGTTAGGCAAGTTTCTGAAAATTTGATGAATAGTATTTTTACTAGGTAAAAATATCGCGGTAAAGTTGCACCGTGAAGCTTGTCGAATGAATTTTGAGTTCTAGGCTTAGATATAAGTTATAAATGGTACATAGGACTAGAAATATATGATTTCTGGTGAAAATTGATGGAAATTAAAGTGTTTGGGAAAATGTGCCCACAGCGCGCATAACAGCTTAAAACTGTGATTTCTCCGAACAACCGAAAAACTCCAGATTCATATGATCAAGTACAATTAAAGGACAATGGTTAATGTAAAAAATTAGAGTTTCTAAATAGTTTATGAATTTATAGACGTTTAGTGGAATAGACGGGAGATTTGAATTAGTTTGAATCGTGTGAGGTGGCGGTGGGACCCACCCCACTTAAGTGACATTTAAACACATGTGCAAGTGCACTATTCATCATCATCTTCACCTCCTTCTCTCTCCAAACCCGAGCTCCCTCATTTTTGTGCAAGTTTTTGCACAAAATTTCATTCTCTCCAAACTCTCTCAAATCCAACAAAGTTTGTCATCAAACTTTAAGTAGAGGTCCTTTCAAACACAATCGTGGTAGTCTTGGGTCTTGAAACTCAGTGATTTGAGAGAAATCTCCCATCTAAGTCTGCGGCCATTGAAGAATTATTAGATTTCTTGAGTTGTTTGTTCAAGTCATTGCTTGGATATCACTTGGAGGAGTCTTAGGCCTAGCTTGTGGGTAAGTTTCCACATTTTTTATTGGTTGAATTAATGGATCCAAATTCATGAAGCCTAAAGCTATTTTGCATGAGTTGATGTAGTTAGAGAGCTTAAATTGAAATTGTGTATTAGATGAAAGTGACTTAGAATGATGTTTTAGAGTGATTGAACTCATAAAAATTATTGGTGAATTATTTGATAACTTAGGCAATTTTGAGGTTGATGTTCATGACTTTGTGAAATGATTTGGTTGTAAGATTGTGTAATTGAGTTGTGAAGTATTTGTATGAGTTAATTATAGGATTGTATGATGCGTGGAAGTGTTAAATTGGATTGAATGCCCCTAGGTTGGTGGACATGAGCAATTCAGCCATTTGAAGGCATAAAGGGTTTGATGATGTAAAAATTATATAATTGATGTTGTGTGGTTATGAATGGTGTTTAAATGAGTTGTAGGTTGGTGTGGTGAAAAGGAATTGGAAGGAAAAAATTTGGAGTGTGAGTGTGTGCATTCGGCCATTTAAGTGAAATTAGGAAGAATGGTGCTAGATTGATGTTAAATGGAATTAAGGGCTTGAATGAGTGTTGTGGTAACCTTGGGATGTTAATGGTAAATTGAAATAAAATTAAGAAAATGGTTTGGTAAAATTAAGGCCATTGGCCAAACCTATGCATGTGGGGAGGGATATTTGGTGCTTTGTAATCTTGTTGGTTGCACCCTGTATTGATGATCCTTGTGTGATCTATGTAGGTTGCCTCCCACGGACGTAAATTCGGAGCTTTGAGCTTGGTGGGTTGCCTTTGGTCCCTGACCAAAGGGATTTTGGTGAGTTGTTATGAATATATGCATGAATTCTTTAATAATCATGTATATGTAATGGTTGATTGAGATTGTAATGGAAATGGACTATGTGTAGGCATTTCTTGTGGTACCAAGTTCAGTGACGTATTAAATTGGAGCTACCAAGTGAAGGGAGATTTAATCAGGTAATCCCAGGTAATCCCTTGGTGCTGGGGTTTAATCCCCATGTGTGCTCCACCATGCCCCTTGAGGGTAGTGGTTGGAGGCATTGTTGTCATAAACTAGTGTAAAACGTAAAAACTTACGTTTTTACATTTTTATTAGAGTGATGCGTGTTAAAACGCAAGTAAAAACGGTCCTTGGTAAAAACTGGTAAAAATGCGTGTGAAAACGTAAAAACACGTTTTTACCGTTTTGACTGTTTTTACTTAAAATGAAATTATTTTTTTAAAAAAATTACAAAAAAAGAAATTAAAAAAAAACCTCAATTTTCGTTTTCCCCAAATCATATGCACAGTATCTTGATATCTTATTGTTTGGATATATTTTATACTTATGTGTTATAAAGCTGCAATTTTATTATAAGTTATGTGGGAAAATGTTTTTGCAGTTAATGCAGATAAGTTATCTGCATTTATTCCCAAAATGACGTCGTTTTTATAATAGCCCAACATGATTAATTAGTAAATTACATGTTATTAAGTAATTAAGCATGTATTAGTGAGTTTCTTGCATTGTTGGGCCGTGGCTTGGATTGGTTGTGTTAATGATGTCCATTGTGTTGGTAGGATTGAGGCAAGTGGACCACATTGAGTGATCAAGCATTGGTGGAATCCAAGGAGCTTGATTAGGCTAGTTGTTTGGCAAGTTCCTAAGCTTGTTGATGGAGCATGGATTGTCTATGTTATTGATGAATATAGAGGTATTCATGGATGTATGTTGATTGATTTCACACTCTTGAATAAGGTGTATTGGTGATTGGAAGGAATTTCCAAGTGGACATAGCAAGAAAGGTTAGTGTGGATAAATGAGCTAGAAGAAAGCTTGCAAAGGAGAGAAAGCATCAAGAGGTAAACCTTTGGATCTTGGAGGTTAATCCCTCTTGTTGTTCCACCATTGCTTTTATTGAAGTGATGGTTAATGAATGGATGATTGAGTGGTAATGTTAGTATTATGGTATGTTTCCATTCATATAGTATTATTGTGTCATTGGAGAAAGGGCCAATGGACAAGCACTAGGGGCTAGGCTGTATGCTTAGTGGAAAGGACTAAGATTCAACTGAAGCGTGTGTGATGATTTGATTGTTTAATTCTCTGGCCATTGAAATGCATGAGTATGTTGTTGTTAAATCATTACTGTTATTGCCTCTGGATATATGATGTAGTTCATGCCATGTGTATACCAATCCTTCATGCAGGAAGTGAACTCTGGGGTTGGAGCAATTCTCCAAGAATCCTGGGTTTATTGAGTTTTATCTCACCCCGTTCGGGGACTGCTATTTCAGGTGCTACCAGAGATGATACTGGGCGAGGCAAAGGACACGAGTAGCTTGCATATGATATATGTTAATTGATATATTCTGATGCATTAGTGGTAGATAAATGCAAGTAGGACTTAGAAGTTGATCATTGATGTTGTATTGCCCTGGTAGGACTTTGATCACTTGTTATTTCTAAGTCTTTGGTATGTAATCATTTTGATGCACATTGATGTAATTAAGCCTCTTTTGATATCATGTGAGCCTTGAAATGGCAAGAATTATGCATTGAAATTGTTATATAATGTCTATTAGGTGAAAGGAAGCATTTGGGGGTTGAGAATTCATGTAAATATAGGGATATTATGGCTTGTTGTCCGTTTTTCATATCCTATATGATATATTTCGACCCTTGTGTCTTAATGGAAATTATATATCTTTTTCTTATCTTTCCAACGAGACCAAGATTGTGTTAATCGAATAAGTATAGCTCAAGTTATGGGTAAAATACCAAAATAGGGTGAAATCTCCTGAACTGTGGCACTCTGAGCACCAAGTTGGCGCTGTAGGTGCGAAAATGGCAGCAAGGTTCACGCTCACAGCGCGGGGTTGGCATTCACAGCGCGGGACCCTTGTGAAATTCAGCACATTTTCTTCAAAAATTCCTAACTGGAGCTACGGTGCTCCGATTTGAGCGCGGTTTGAACCCACGCGTAACTAACGAAGAATTCTATAACATATAAGAAGATGGAGACTACAAAAATTAGTATATAAATTTCTTAAACAAATAAAGAATAGAGATGTGTAGTGTTAAACAACAATAAAATGAGCTTATAAGCCTTGTTGGTCTAAGGGGACTACTTGGCACACTAGGGTAGCAACGTATGGTTTAAATAAAATTACGTTAGGTGTTCCACACATAGTTTAATTTATGATTACAACCAATGGAATTGTTTTAATTACGGATTTCATTTTAAATATAAATGTTCACTAACGGAAAAAGGAAAAAGTTTATCTGTACTTTAATTCAATTATTGTGATTGTAACTGCGCCTAACGCCATACGTGATGTTAACAAACCAGTTCTAGAATGAGGTGTTATAGTTTTGGTATTGAAATCTTAAAAAATTATAAATATAAAGATTATTATAATCCTGAAATAAATTAAAATTACAAAAATACCATGATTTCTGCCTCAAAACGACGACGTATTGGGCTTATTGCAGATAACTTATCTATAGTAACTGCGAAAAAAACCAAACCCTAAGTTATGTTATGAGAATCATTTTGTGTTTTTGGATCATTATGTGCATTGAAAGAAGTAGAATTATATCCTCATGAGCGATGATCCAAAATCTGCAGAGTGTATGAAGCAGTTATAGCAGATTGGTTATCTATTACTTGTTAGTTATCACTGTTTATAATCTTGATACTTGGTTATCAAAAATAATTTTCCTTTTTAGATAGATAAATGGCTCTCAATACACATGTTCATTATGTGATTTGTTTTTACATGCATATATTTTGTATCTTGACCTTAAGTAGTAGAAAGTAGAAACATTATGTTTCTTGTCGTTTCTACGTTTTACGTTTCTACCACTCCTTTTTGTTTCTACGTAGAAACTCGAGTTTGACAACATTGGTTGGAGGTGTATATTGGTAATATAGTATAACATGTTCATGCATTATTGTATGTATAGTGGTACATAGGATGTACCGTGTCTATGGCCAGTAGACTGTTGCCTTCGGGCCTTACAGAATTCCACTGGATAGGTCTCCATGAGAGAGTTCCAGTTGACCCAGGGTCGTGGTGTGTCATCCGTTGAGGAGCACACTAGGAAGTCTCGGGTGTATATGGATGGAAGGTGCCATGGTTGATGTTCTGGGAACACTTCCTCGGATGGGAACCTGTAGGCTATATGTCGAGGCCAATAGTGCGGATGTTGCGTGGCTTTGGCATTGGCCATTCCAGCTTCATCATATATTCACTCCTTATGTTTCCCTACTTCACTAAATCCCTTGCTTTATCCCTTTTTGGATGTTGTGGTATATTATTGATATGCACTTGAGTGAGCCATTGGGCGGAGTAATCTCTAGAACCTCTGGGTTACTGAGATATATTCGTATATCTCATCCCCGCTTTGAGGATTTTATTTCAGGTAGTGGCAGTGGCACAGGAGCTTCGCGCAAGAGGCAGGTAGGATGAGCTTGAACATAGAATTATTTTGCATTTTGAGGCCACTTGGCCTAGGCTAGACTTAGGACATGAACATTGTATGTTGGTCTAGGATTATTCATAGTGCCATCTTTGTTCATGTCATATTTTGTCTAAGTTTAGTTATGATTTATCATGTTTCATTTGAAGGATTATTGTAATTGTTGTAAATGAAGAATTATAATTTGTAATATTGAGACCTTGTGTAATATTGAAGCATGTTATATGATGAAAGGGCAATATGCCTATTCTAGGATATGATTTATGTTTTATGTTAAAAGAATGCATGCAAAGGAATTAATGTGATTGAAACAAGTTAAATTGAGAAAGTAAGTATGGATTATGTATATTGAATAAATTGATATTAAATGTTAAGGTTTGTAAGAGCACCAAGGTATTGCTGGTCTTTGAGTGCCACCCATGTTTATTAGGTACCATTTGAGGATAGATAACACACTTTTAAAAGTGGGATATGCTGGAAAAACAAAGGCGACTCTGGCGAAATTTTTATAAAATGACAGATTTTGAATGAACTTTGGGAGAGCATATCTCCCTCCACAGAAGTCCAATAGGGAAGTTCCATACACCACTTTGAATTGAGATGTTAACTACCTTGTGTCAAAATTTGAGAAAATATAAGTAGCACGCTTCCCTGTAGAAGCCGTGGGACACAGACTGCCCAAAAGTCCCCTGCAATTGGGGTTGTCACTGTCTGTTTTTGGAAAAATTATTCTCGCTGCAATCCTTTGTCAAATTAGGTGCATGATATGTCAAATTGAAACTTGAGGTGTCTAGTTTACTGTATAAAAATTTGAGAGTGATTGGTGGAGTGGTTTGTCTGGAATCGTTGAAAGTGTGAGGGTTGTTTGGAGCCCTGTTTGAGGTTGGCTTGCAGATTTGCTCGTCCAACTTCAAACGGTGATAACCGGTGCAAACGAGAACTTTTTGGAGCGTGTGATAGCTTGTTAAAAATATAATTAAGTATAGAATAACATAATAAAAGATGAGACGTGCGCGACAAGTGAATTTTCTACAGTAACCAAATTACAGAACCATGTTTGGATAGTTAAAAACCATAAAAGTGAGATTTAGGCTAAGTGGGTTTATGGGAACCCCTTAGTGACTTGAGAGAAGTATTATATGATATTTAGGCAATTTATATTATTATTCCGCAATTAGTTTTTTTTCAGTTACGGTCACAACTTTTATTCATTACGCTTTATTATTATTTTAAATGCTCAAGTAACGAAAAGAAAAAAGTTTACTCGCATTTTTATAAATGAATTGCTGTGATTATAACTGAGCTTAATATCATAATCAATGTTAACAATACCGGTATGTAACGGGCTGTTACATCCTTATTGTTCAAATCTTCATGTGATAGAAAATATTTGTATATTATATTCCTTTCCCATAGGGGGATTTATGATATATAAATTATTTTATTGTTGCCCAAATTTAATCTTCTTGCATTGCGTATGTCAATCAGTTATTTTTGCCATCAATAACAACCATGCTATTGTTGAGTTATTGACTATGTCAAATTATAAAAATTTGAGATGTATAATTTACAGAATACTTTTATTTAATGAGTTATATGCTTCCGCTTGAACTGTTTTAGTGTAAACAAAAAATTATTTGCTAATGTATCTAAATTAATGATCAGTTAGGGTGTTACACCTTCTTATGGAATGCATCATGATTTTGGGCAAGCTTTGTAAGAGTTTCTACAAATGACTATAACTATTACCACTAAAGTGGGATTAATTTATTTGACATGTAAATTTGATGAATGCTTCTAGTCATTTCATGCAATTTCCTTCCCAAAGGAGGTTATTGTGTGTTTTAATTAGAAGATTGTCTGTAATAAAATTATTTGGGGTGCATTGGTCCAAGTGATCTGTCTGCCCAAAGGGGACAGATCTTTGAAGCTAATATATTCTCATTGATTGATTCATCTGAGGCTTTAACCTTTGTTTAAATCTTGGTATGTGCATTCTTTCCAAGGGGGATGTACTATTTTGTTGGCCTCCTTGTAATAACTTGCCTTAATTGAGGTTGTATTTTGCCTTATAGTTTATTTGAATGCATTCGTTTTGCCTTAACAATGAATTTTTGTTAATTCCTTAGAATTAATTTAAGAGTAAATACCCTTTTTGGTCCTCAGCAAATTTTATGATACCCGTTTTAGTCCCTAACAAATAAAAAGGCCCATCGTGGTCCCTAAGAAATTCAAAATGGACCCATTTTAGTCCTTTTGAGGGACTAATATGGGTCTTTTTTGAATTTGTGAGGGACCACGATTTCAACTAAATGGGTCCATTTTGAATTTCTTACGGACCACGATGGACCTTTTTATTTGCTAGGGACAAAAGCGGGCATCGTGAAATTTGCCGAGGACCAAAAAGGGTATTTACTCTTAATTTAAATATATTTGACAAGTGCATCCATATGAATGTAAGTGGAGTATATGTATATTCTTAGTACTTTATATAAATGACATTTTATTTTTCAATAAGATGATAATTTACTAAATGAAATAAAAGTTTTTCAACTTTTATAGGAAATACTTTAAAGTAGTCTTCTTTGTATATATGAGTACTTTAAATTCTTTTAATTCCCTTAATTAGTGGGAGTTGTGATGGGACGAAAATCTGTTCCCATCTAAGCCCATTTTGATGGAAAAATATCATCCGTTCCCTCATTTGATGAGTAACTTTAGCACTAAAAGCACATGTTTTATATCTTCATGATAAAAGCACAGTGGGGAAAGGATGATGACATAATCCTTTGAGAAATATAGAAAAAGGGGAACAAATTGAGAAAATTAAATACACGTGCTCCACTAACTCAATCTCTTTGACCACTTTGCAGGAAACGTTGAAAAGAAGTTTCCATAAAGCATAAGAGGTACAACAATCAAGTAAGAAGAAACGTGTACAGCAGGGAATAAAAAGTTCTCATTGGTTAAGAGGAAAGCAAGACATGGGGTAAAGCAGAAGAAAAGGTAAATCTTAGCAATAAGTGTCCCATCTAGCAACTTGCGTCCCTCTGAGCACTGTTTACACTGCCCCTTTCATGTAGTCAAGAAAACAACTCAAGGGAAATTACAAGTTTTGCCACCCACTCTTCTACCTATAAATAGGACGTTCCAGCACGATGAAGATCATCGAATTCCTTAAGAAGAGATCACTTAGTCTCTTTTGTAGTTTTTACATCTCAGTTGTATAGTGATACAATCCCTTCATCAGTGGGAGAGCTGGATCGATCTAGATTGGTGGAGAGCGGAGGAGATATGGATGAAGAGATGAAAGGCGGTGGAGATAAGGATGAAGAGATGAAAGGTGTCCAATGGAAGAGCAGTACGCGTGTGAGAAAAACACCACAATGGTTGGAAGACTTTGTTCAGTCTAAAAGTGGCTGAGAGGATCCAAGTGAGTGGATTGGGCTTTGGGCTCCTTAGCATGGCCCAGCCCAATAGTTCTTATGGAAGATATAATAATTGGGCCACATTATACTAAGCCCACCTTCTTAAATTCCTTTTTGATTCTGTTAGTTACATAGCAAGGATAGGGTAGCCTTATATTACGGAAGGGTCACGAGGGAGGGACTTTTTATCGAATATTTTGTAACAAACTCTTCTTCTTCAACCTTGTATCCTCTTCTGGAGTTGCCGACATTCACTTAAATTACCGTTGGAAATTAATACAAATACGTATATTCAGTGTTAACGGTTGTTTAGTTAGTTTGAGATCAACAATTTGGTGCTTTCATTGAGAGAAACTTCCGTGAAATCTTGATGGCGGAGGGAACTCGTTCGACAGTGAAGAACAATTTGATGGAGGAATGCCTTTCCAAATTAGCGCAGCATGAGGAGCAGTTCAGTGTATTGGGTGAACTGCTAAGAAGCATGAACCTGAAACTGACATTGATGGAGGCAAAATTAGATCAGAATCAAAAAGGGAAAGGAGAGCAAAAAGGAGAACACAGTATGGGCCCTGGGCTTACACCCTTCTTCGGCAAGGACGCATACAAGTCCGTGAAATTTACTGTACCCAGATTTGCAGGTGGAAACCCAGAACCTTGGATCCATAAGATCCAACAATTTTATGGGTTTCATAATTTACCCGATGCTGATAAATTGAAGCTCACCTCCTTTCAGATGGATGGTGTAGCCGAAGACTGGTTCCATTGGATGGAGCGGAACCAACGATTGACAAATTAGGACGCCTTTGTGACAGCTTTGAGATCTCGGTTTGGACCATCTAAATACCGTGATTTGTGAGGCGAGTTGGGAAGATTAGTGCAACATACAACAGTGGAAGAGTATCAGAAAACACTACTAGAAAATAGTTAATTTGTGATGGGCATTTTCCGTCGCAAAATTGGCAATTTCCGTCGCAAATACACTTTGTGACAGAATTTGCAATGGAAAAAGGTCGTCGCGAAAACCCTCATCGCAAACAACATTTGCGACGACATTTTAGCTGATTATTTTCCGTCCCAAATTGCGATGGATTTTTTCCATCGCAAAACAACATTTTCCGTTGCAAACGATTGAGCTGCATATATACTTATACCATCGCAAATTGCGACAGAAAAATCGTCGCAAACTTTATCGCAAATTTGCGACGGAAAAATATTAGCATACCGTCGCAAAAATGAGTCAAAAATATGCACCGACTTAAAAAAATACCGTCACAATTTGCAACGAAAATTTTAAAATTTCCGTCGCAATTTGTGATGGAATAAAAAATACCATTGCAGTCAACTGTTGTATTTGCGATGGAATGTCCTAAAAATTCCGTCGCAAAATGACGAAAAAGTAAAAAAAAATTAAATTCATTTATTTTCCAGATTTAAATTTTAATAAAGACCACAAAAGACTCTAGTAACTACATCAAACAAGCTTCATTACTTTAGCAATTCCACTAGTTGGAAGCCACAAAATCTTCTGGCAATTCCCACAAAACACAACCATTTTGGAGTGAGTTAAGACAATGGTTCTGCATATATAAAATTTCAATATTAATGAACCACACAAGAATTCAATAACTAAAATTTTCATCAAAGAAGTACATAGAGATTCACATGTGACTTACATATTGAAGCAACTAACCTTGACATTTTACATCCTACAACAAATGTGAAGAAAAACAAAATAGCAAAGATTATATCAACAAAAAAAATTCTAAAACAAAAAAAAGATAGGTGATAACAATGGCTACCATGAAGCATGAGTTTGAGAATTGAACAAGATACTTGAGCTTGTCCTTCCTTTTTTTTGAGCTCAGTCGATGGATTCAACAAATTGAAGTCATTTTGGAGAACCTAAAAACAGAGAAAATTAAACCAAAAAGATAGGAAATGGATATGGAAGGGAGCCATGGAAGGGAAGCTATGGAAAGGAGACAATGGAAGGATAGATGAAAATGGTAAAGTGAAATGGAGATGAAAGTGATGTGATGAATGTTTGTTTTTCACGAAATGTAGAAAAAATTGAGAGAGAATTGAGTTGAAAGAGAAATGAAATCTGTGAAGTTAATTTTTGTACTTAACAGCATTTTTGCGACGGAAATTTTTCGTCGCAATTTGGGACGGATATTTATTCCGTCGCATAATTCCGCAATTTTTTAAATTCCGAATTTTTAAAAGCCCGCCAATTTTATTTTTCAAATTGCGACGGAAATTTTCGTCACAATTTGTGACGGATATATTTTCGGTCGCAAATTTTGGCAATGTTTTTGAATTTTGAAATTGAAAAAGTCCGGTAATTTTATTTTTCAAATTGTGAAGGAAAATTCTCATTCCAATTTGTGACGGATATATTTCCGGTCGCAAAATTGCGCAACAATTTTTTATTATCAGTTGTCTATATGTTTTTATATAAGATATGTATAAGAGTATTAATTAAAAAATATCAAATTTCAATATTTGCGATGGAATGCTATTCCATCGCAAAATACAAGTGGAATATCATCGCAAAATCCGTCACAAATTCCATCGCAAATTGCAATGGATTGACTCTCGTACTCATTGCAAAGTTTGCTCCCAAAGTTTGCGATTGGTTTGCCCGTCATAAGAATTTCCGTCATAAATACCCGTCGCAAGTTTTTCATTTTTGCGACTGAATTAATTTTCGTCGCAATTTGCGACGACAATGCGACGGAATTTGCGTCCAATTCTTTAGTGACCAAAATTTTGACATATTTCCATCGTAATTATTTTACGATCGCAATTTCCGTCTCAAATTGCGACTACTGATTTTTCGTAGCAATTTCCGTCGCAATTTGCGACGGGTTATTTTCCATCGCAAATTTCAGTCGCAATTTCAGCATTTTCTAGTAGTGAAACCTTTGAGCAATTGTCCAATCAGATTATGGGCATTGATGACATTACCTTGCAGAGTTATTTTGAGTCTGGGCTCAAGTCAGAGATCAGGAAGGAGGTTCGGTTGCATCTTCCGGATTCCTTAGGCAATGCCATAGCCATAGCCAAGGTGATTGAGGACAAACTGGGTGATCGTTCTTCAACACGATTCGGGACTCACAGGGGTTATACCAGCTCCAGTACTACGAATCATGTTGGATTGCTGCCAACGCCTCCAAAGAGCAGTCTGCTTACTACTGGTACACCCAAGAACTCAATTCCATTTAAAAAATTGTCCTCAGCAGAAATGATAGAGAGGAGAGAAAAGGGATTATGTTTCTATTGCGATGAAAAATATCATAGAAACCATGCTTGTAAGGGAAAAATGTTTATGTTAGTAATTCAAGATGAGGAAGAAGAGGATAGAGTCACTGAATTAGAAGTGGATAATGAAAAGATTGGGGGAAAAGGAGAAGAAGAAGTACCTGGCATTAGCCTTCATGCTATGGATGGCCAATACTCATCCAATACTTTGAGGTTACGCGGGTTGATTAATAAGAATGAGGTTCAAGTTTTGGTAGATGGAGGGTCTACCCACAACTTTGTTCAGGAAAGGGTGGTCAAGTTTCTGGGGTTGGAGGTTAAGCCCATCAATCCTTTCACGGTGCTTGTGGGCAATGGCGAGCATCTTAGGTGCAGTGGGATGTGCCCGATGGTGACACTGGCGTTACAAGGCCATTTGTTTGTAGCAGACTTATTTGTACTTCTTATCCAAGGAGCAGAGGTAGTCCTAGGAGTCCAATGGCTATCTGAATTTGGAGACATCACCACAAACTACCAGAAACTCTTTCTGAAGTTCAAAAGAGATGGTCAATTAATTGAATTGCATGGTGAATCGCGGATACAAGTGGACGCCATAGGGTTTCACCAGCTCCGAAAATTAGCTAGCTCAGATGCAGTAGCCACTTATTTCCAACTGCAGGTTATCAATCATGAGCAACCAAGTGAGCAAGACTTCAATGACTGTCAAGATAATTTGATCCAGCACGTATTGCAGGAGTATGAGGACATTTTTGCTGTTCCTCAGCAGCTAACCCCATCACGCTCTGAGGACCATCAAATACATCTTGAACCTGGAACAAAGGCAGTAAATGTTAGACCCTACCGTTATCCCTATTTTCAAAAAACAGAAATAGAGAAAATGGTGAAAGAGATGTTACAAACCGGGATCATTAGGCCAAGTCTTAGCCCTTTTTCCTCACCAGCCCTTCTTGTAAAGAAAAAAGATGGTACCTGGCGGTTTTGCATTGATTATAGAGCATTGAATCAGGTGACAATTCCTAATCAGTTTCCAATTCCCACTGTTGATGAAATGCATGATGAACTTGCAAGGGCAGTAATTTTCTCTAAGATG
Source organism: Gastrolobium villosum (assembly GCA_032173675.1). NCBI lineage: Eukaryota > Viridiplantae > Streptophyta > Magnoliopsida > Fabales > Fabaceae > Gastrolobium > Gastrolobium villosum. Next base: position 13,429 of record JAVKPL010008362.1, on the reverse strand, counting down.
GACTTGCGTTCGGGGTATCATCAAATACGCATGGCACCCCAAGACATCTTTAAGACTGCATTCTGAACACACCAAGGACACTACGAATTTGTGGTAATGCCCTTTGGGCTCACGAATGCCCCGGCTACCTTCCAAGGGATAATGAACACCATGCTCAAAGAATTCCTACGCAAGTTCGTGATTGTGTTTTTCGACGACATCCTTATATATAGCCGATTAGTGGGTGAACATGGCATACACTTACGGCAAGTCATGGAGTGCTTGAGACAACATCAGTTTTTTGCCAAGAGATCTAAGTGCTCATTTGGTAGGAAAGAAATCGAGTACTTGGGCCACATTGTGGACAGTCAGGGAGTTAGACCTGATGTGGACAAAATCCAAGCCATCAAGGATTGGAGGATATCATCCACTGTGAAACAGTTGCGCGGATTCCTTGGCTTGGCTGGTTATTATCGCAAATTTGTTCGCGGTTTTGCTGAAGTTGCCGCTCCCTTAACAACCTTATTACACAAAGGCGCCTTCGGCTGGAATGACAGTGCTGATAAGGCAATGATGGAACTCAAAGAAGCCTTGTCCAACCCTCCCATTTTAGCACTGCCCGACTTTACAAAGAAATTTGTCTTAACTACAGATGCATCTGGGGTGGGCATTGGAGCAGTGTTGAGCCAAGACAACCGCCCCATTGCATATTTTAGTAAGAAGCTCAATCCTAAGATGCAACGTGCATCCACTTACGTGAGAGAAATGTTTGCCATCACAGAAGGAGTGTCTAAGTGGAGACAATACCTCCTTGGGGGACCCTTCCTCATTCGGACCGATCAGAAGAGCATCAAAGAAATGATGGGGCAAGTGATACAGACCCCTGAGCAACAACGTTTTCTTGTGAAACTCTTGGGTTTTGATTACTCGATCGAGTACTATCCTGGTGCTGGCAATAAAGTTGCAGATGCACTCTCCCGACAACATGAGACCAACTCAGAAGCAGATCCTCTACAAGGGTGTGCTTTGGTCATGTCGACTGTGACAAACAGCCTGATCGAGCGAATAAAAGAAGAGAACAAGCACCACCCAGAGTTACTTCGGTTAAAGGAGCATATTGATATGCACAGTGAAGGATTTGACCACTATAGTTGGCGCGACGGACTCGTCCTTTTCAAGGGCCGTGTGGTAGTGGCTTCTGACTCTGATATACGCATTGCCCTTTTACATGAGTTTCATTCATCCTTGGTTGGCGGACATGGTGGGGTGAAGAAAACCTTGCAGCGAATAACGCCCCTCTATTACTGGTCCAAATTGAAGAGCGATGTACAAGAATTTGTGCAGACATGTCCCATTTGTCAAGTAACCAAATATCAGCCCCTGGCACCGGCAGGTCTGCTACAACCCCTCACGGTACCTTCAGCCATCTGGGAAGATTTGTCCATGGATTTTATTGTCGGACTACCTCCATCTGACGGGAAAACAGCCATTCTGGTGGTTGTGGATAGGCTCTCAAAGCATGCTCATTTTATAGCCCTACCCGCCCATTACACAGCAGCAAAGGTGGCCTCTGTCTTCGTGGATCAGATCTGCCGTTTACATGGTATTCCTCGTTCCATCGTCTCCGACCGTGACCGCATCTTTATCAGTAAGTCTTGGAGCGAATTAGCTCGCCTGAGTGGAACCAAGCTCTGCTTCAGCACAACAAATCATCCAGAAATCGACGGGCAAACCGAAGTTACTAATAGAGGGCTAGAACAATACTTACGGTGTTATACGATGGAATCCCCAAAACAGTGGGTGCACTTCCTTCCTTGGGCTGAATTTTCCTATAACACAGCATATCACTCTTCCGTTGGGGCCTCCCCCTTCCAGATAGTGTATGGTAGGGCACCTCCTAGCATTCACCCTTATGCAGAAGCTATAACTCTGGTGGTAGCGGTTGATTCCTTGCTCACTCGCTGAGATGATATACTGAGGCACCTTAAAGAAAACCTGCACCGAACCAGGCAGAAGATGAAGGTTCAAGCTGATGAGAAACGTCGAGATGTGCAATTTTTGGTTGGGGAATCGGTTTTAGTCAAACTTCAACCGTATCGACAAAGATCGGTGAGAAATCATACCTATTCGAAGCTGCGCCGCCGTTTTTATGGCCCCTTTCCGATTACAGACCGTGTGGGTCCTGTTGCTTACCGATTGAGTCTACCTCCTCAATCTCGCATCCACCCCGTGTTTCATGTCTCTCTACTGAAACCATTTCGACAGAACCCACTTTATCACGCTGCCCCACTTCCTTCGGTCGATTGGGACAACCATCCAGTGGTTCAACCGGTGGAGATACTGCGCACGCGAGTGTTGCAACCTGGGAAAGAGGAAAGCTTGCAGCTTTTAGTTCAATGGGAGGGCATGCAACTGGAAGATGCCACTTGGGTGCCTTACTCTGAGTTTTGTAGATCTTTCCCTAACTTTGATCTTGTGGACAAGATTGATTTTTTAAGAAGGGAGGGAATTGATACGATCTCTTCATCAGTGGGAGAGCTGGATCGATCTAGATCGGTGGAGAGCGGAGGAGATATGGATGAAGAGATGAAAGGCGGTGGAGATAAGGATGAAGAGATGAAAGGTGTCCAACGGAAGAGCAGTACGCGTGTGAGAAAAACACCACAATGGTTGGAAGACTTTGTTCAGTCTAAAAGTGGCTGAGAGGATCCAAGTGAGTGGATTGGGCTTTGGGCTCCTTAGCATGGCCCAGCCCAATAGTTCTTATGGAAGATATAATAATTGGGCCACATTATACTAAGCCCACCTTCTTAAATTCCTTTTTGATTCTGTTAGTTACATAGCAAGGATAGGGTAGCTTTATATTACGGAAGGGTCACGAGGGAGGGACTTTTTATCGAATATTTTGGAACAAACTCTTCTTCTTCAACCTTGTATCCTCTTCTGGAGTTGCCGGCATTCACTTAAATTACCGTTGGAAATTAATACAAATACATATATTCAGTGTTAACGGCTGTTTAGTTAGTTTGAGACTAACATATAGTTTTAGAAATAGATAAGTGACAACAACTTCTCCTCTATTCTGTATCACCCACTTGAGACTCCTCACGAGCAGCAACCATACTTCTCCATTTTCATTTCGTTGTAGCCTAACTTGTTTCTTATTAATATACGTGTTATTTCTCTTCTTTTCCACTCATTCTCTCTGAACTGAATTTCGGGTCTATGGGATTTCAGTTTGGAATAATTATGTTCGACGTATTAGCCATGGGCTAAGTTATTTGTGGAACGAAAAAACTAGGAAGTTCTTAAAGAACTATTTTCAAAAATCTTGTACTGAAGCTTTTGTATTTCTCTGATTAAGTATGCTATATTCATTGCGTATCAATGGAAATTGAACGCTACTGAGAAAGGAACTTCCATAAGGAAGGGATTTCAGACAGCTTAATTAGAGGGGAAAGTAGTGTTGTGAAAATAACACTGCTGGTTGCCTTATGAATAAGGGACCACCTCGTTCACTAAAGGTCCTGTGCTTAGTAACTGTTGGAGTCAAGTGAGCCATAGGAATATGGAAACTTGTGAGTTATTTAGTCCATGAGATGAGGAATCAGAGTTGGCAGTGAAAAGACATGAATTAATGCATAAAGCTTAAGTCCTAAGTGGAGAATATAGCTATTTAAGAATGGAACAGTGGATCCGTTCCTTGTGTTAAAACTGTTTTATCTCTCCATATTGTTGTCTCTTAAATATTGTTATTGTTATTTTCTTTATTCAATCTTGTATCAACAAATCTCCATTGAATACTGTCGTTCCTTTTTTCTTCAAGAATGATTTCATATATAACGACGCGAGGAGCTGTTCACTGTCAGATTGAACTTACTACTCTTGAGGAACGTTGTCAAGATAGTAGGGAATGTTTGACCAAACAGATCAATTACTAAATTTTCTTCTCATTTTCATTCTTTTAAAAATAGTTTAAGGCATTAATTAGAGTACCATCATCATGGGAACGATAATCTGGGCATCAATAGTCTCATTTATTACTTGATGTGTGCACCTGCGCACTTGGGTTGAAGTCAAGAGAACGAATATGTTTTCTCTTATGAACTGAAATAAAGGAACGTCCCTTATAAGAATATTTTAAACAACCAACAAGCTCACACCCCAACAAGTTGTTCTCGAGGCTTTCTTTTGAGTGTTTTAAATTCTTTTGATTCCCTTGATCAGTGGGAGTTATGTTTTGTTTGATTTTTTTGTCATGGAAACTGATGATGATTTTTGTGATTTTTGTTTGAATTTTAATTATTTATGATCATCATTATTATTATTTCTCTTTTCGACCGAGAAATATATGTATAAATAGTATCTTTAAGCATGTTGTGAGCTTAAAGATGATTGGATGTCATAAATTTTGAGATCTCATGTTGTATTGTGACATGTTTGATTATTTAAAATAAGCAATTTCATGTCGTTTGGAAATTGCATTAATTCAATTTCATTTGTTGAGAAATTGGATTGAAAAGGCAATTTCATATTGTTTAGAAATTGCGATAATGTAATTTCATGTTGTTGAGAAATTACATTGAGGACTGATAAGAATTAGTGTGTTACATTGTTGATCACATTATGACACTAATTCTTACTACACTACTAGGCCCTGATTCATGAAGATGTAATACTCATTGTATGTGAGTATGGAAGGTCATATGCTATGATATTTTCGGTATATTGATCGCCATGTTCCTATGATAGGGTTATGTTGGATTGAGTTGTATTGAGATGCTGGTATTGGAATTGGAATGTTGTTTTTCAAAATCGTGGCCACGTAAAATGATTTTTTAGTTATTAACCCGATAGAGTCATTTCAATATAAAATAATTTTCAAAAATAATATTAAATTAATTAATATAGCCCAAGTGGGAAAATATTAGAAATTTTTCTTTATGTGGGCAATATTAATTAATTAGTTTTGTGTTTTAAAATTAATCGGGTTAATGAATATTTGAATTGTATTATTTTGATAAGCCCGTTGTGATCATGTTGAGTTGGGCTTTTGCCATCTGTTGGTATTGGGCCTAGTTGGGCAGCACAATGTAGGCATTAGTGTTTGATTGGGCTTCTGTGATGTATAGACCCATTAGACACACTGTTGATTAGGGTTTTTCTCAGTCCCCTCTTTAGCCTACTTATATTGGGGTTAAACCCCATGAGCCGTCATGCTCCCATCACAGAAGGATGCCATTTTGGAATAGGTCATTGATACTACCCAGCAAATATACCAACCGCACAAGTAATAAAATGATAAGTAATGTTCGTCTTCACAGGGATTGAGATCAAATATCAAATAAATTTTCTCTTAAAGAATCGAAGATTTCAAATAGGGTTTTTGACAAATATTGTCAATTCGAGTAAAATTGAATTCTGAAAATACAAGACTTGTTTTTGTATTTTTTTTTGATAAATAAAACAATAAAAATGAAAATTATTTTGTAAAGAATATGAGAAAAGCATCGTAGCCATGGTTCATTCACCAAATGATCCCCATTTTTTACTCCGGATTGATTTACAATAATTATTTATATAATCACTCAGATAAATTATCATCTAAAAAGATTTAATAGTTAACCCTCAATTCCTTGCAGGGTTAACCCTTTAATCCCATGAGAAACCCCAATTCCTTGCAATGTTTCTCATGGGATCAAGCAATGAGCGCGATAATTTAAGCATCTGCAATCGTATACACGTCTATTCCTAGCACGCATACAGATCGTTATCTTACCCCCTTTTGAGATCAAAATCCCAATATTCCCATCTAGGGTTTTGATCCTCAGAATATCCCCAACTATCAGATCGATCAACTCTAACAAAAGGAATATCAAATTCACACAGAGTAAAGATAAAGATAATTATATAAATTAAAAACCACAAATCAATCCTTTGTATCAAGGGTTCACATAGGGATCGTGACCCTGACTACAATAAAAAGAATCTAGCTGATCAACATCATGATCGCTGATCCAAAATTCAACATAAAATTAAATAGAAGATAAAAAAAATACTAAGAACGAGACGAGGAATGAAGAACGCCCCAGAGCTCCTCCCTCCAATCTCTCAGATCTGCCTCCTCCAAATATTCTGTGTCTGTGTTTTTCAGAAATGTGAATGTCCCTGACCTAATCGCATGAAAGGTTCTTTTATAATATTTTTCTTCTCTTTCCAAAAATGCCCCTCAGAAACACGGTAGATCTGTCCCGCAAACCGACGCCAGTTGGCGCAAGTTTGCGCCACGCCACTGCCTGATCTGAAAAGTCGGGACTCAAAGTTCGTAACACGGCGCCAGTGGGCGCCATACGGGCGCCACTCCTTCACCAATTTGGGGCGCCAATGTGCGCCAATTTTCTACTAAATGGGCGCTACCTAGCGCCATTCTTTCTCTCCTTTTGGTCGCTAGGTGGCGCCACTTTCTTCTTAATGTTAGGCGCTAGCTTGCGCCATGGTTATGTGTTATGGCGCTAGGTGGCGCCACTTTGGTGCTATCTCGCGCCACTTTGGTGCCTTCGCCGCATAGTTCGTAAACTGGCGCGGGTTTGCGCCAGTTTGGTGCCAGTCCGCGCCATGCTTTTGGGACTTGTAGTGTGCTGCACCCGTGTAGAATTGTATTAACAGACTTTTTATAATTCTTCACTTATTTTTCCTGTAAAAATACAATTAAAAGGTGAATATTATTGATATACAAAGAATCAATATAATTAGCAAATATGTATTTAAATTGCTCTCTTATGACTCTATTCTTATAAATTTAAACACAGAAAAACCATACTTGCCAGAGGCACATCAAACCATTCCCAGATTTAAACGTTGCTGTCGCCAGCAATGTAAAAGACTTAATCCAGGAAATATTAAATTATTCCAACATAACAATCATAGACACCCTCAGATACAATATGCCATGCATGCCTGACTCTATATCATGAACTCTCAATAATGCCATTAGCTTCTTAAATATACAAGTCTACATTGATTACCCCTCACACAGATAAATAATGTTCACTCAACACTCAGTGTTTAAGGGTATTATGAGCATTCAATTACTCAAAGCCATAACACTACCATATGCTTGATCATATTCTAAAAAATTCTTAATATTGAAGAATCAAACACATGCATCAATTGATCAAAAGGATTTTACAGGTTGTAACTTGGCCAGGGTAAAAGGTAGGAAAATTTGGATAGTAGCTCAAACAACCAAGATATTGAAAACTGATATTATTTCACTTTTAACAAATTCAACTCAATTATTTTGCTCCACTAACATTCCCACAGAATTTCGGGAATTAATTCCTTCCAACCACCTTTTATTTTTTTTCCTTTTTCTTGCTTTTCACTTTACCTTTTTTTCTTTTTTCTTTTTTTATAAAGGTATATATGAATTTTTTTATCCCTTAATTCCTTGACCTTTGTAGAGCTTACCTCAACTTCTTTATTTTATTTTCAACACATTCAGTGATTCAATCTCATCCAAGGTAAGTCATACGGATATTGGCTAAGCCATTAATCAAGCCACATGTCATTTTACAACAAATCAGTTCAGGCTCAAAGGGCTAGCAAGGAAAAATTTCATATAGGTGGGTTATTTTGGCCAATAGCTAATAAGAACAAAATGCCTTTATCATATCAATCAATGCATGCATCACAGAGAAACAAATCAAGTTCTAGAGTATTACAATAGTGAGGCCTCACAACAAAAATTTCAGTGTTTAGGCTCAAAACCTCACAGCTATGGTATCAATGCAGACTCAAGAAAATTGACTTCAGACATTATCAGAATTCACAATATCAGTTCAGACAAATGAGCAATCATGCAATCTAATTATGCCTATGCAATGTTATGCCAGAAAGTCATGTTATATATTTCCTAAAATTTAATCATGTACATTAACAAGATGAGCACATTTAAACCTGGGATAACACAATATTTTTTTTTATGTAGCATACCAAATAACTATAAAAATAACTAAGAAAATTAAAAGAGTTAGAATATCGAAGAATTGCAGTTCTAAGGTGCAAGCCAACCATTCCCAGATTTAGAGCATTGTTGTCCTCAGCAATAAGTAAACCACAAGAAGGAAGAAAAACCTGCACAATAGAACAACAGTGGCATATAGAAGAAACTATAATGCACACATTAAAACATCAGAGAAAAATATACCAACACAAAATAACTAAAAACACGAAATAGAAAAATAAACAAATATACAAGATCTCCATCAGCAAGGAGATATGATCAGCCCTCCATGTCATCCCCCTCAGCAGTGTGGGATGACTCAGCAAATGAAGGATCTGGTGGTACTGGTTGCCTTGGTGTATGGGACCACCATTCCCAGATTTGATCCAAACCATGGATCCAAGTTAAAAACTCTTTGAAACTCCTTCACCAATTTGGGGCGCCAATGTGCGCCAATTTTCTACTAAATGGGCGCTACCTAGCGCCATTATTTCTCTCCTTTTGGGCGCTAGGTGACGCCACTTTCTTCTTAATGTTAGGCGCTAGCTTGCGCCATGGTTCTGTGTTATGGCGCTAGGTGGCGCCACTTTGGTGCTACCTCGCGCCACTTTGGTGCCTTCATTGCAAAGTTCGTAAACTGGCGCGGGTTTGTGCCAGTTTGGTGCCGGTCTGCGCCATGCTTCTGGGACTTGTAGTGTGCTGCACCCGTGTAGAATTGCATTAACAAGCTTTTTATAATTCTTCACTTATTTTTCCTGTAAAAATATAATTAAAAGGTGAATGTTATTGATATACAAAGAATCAATATAATTAGCAAATATGTATTTAAATTGCTCTCTTATGACTCTATTCTTATAAATTTAAACACAGAAAAACCATACTTGCCAGAGGCCCATCAGTCATAGAGAGGAAGATTCCAACAGTGAAATCAAGGTTCTTCGCTCAGTAGATAAGATGGCCCAATCAGGTACACAAATTCCTTTCAAAATGAATTTGATATGTGGTGTTTTATCTATCATACGTGTATCGATCTTTGTGTTGAATTATTATACGAGAATTTCTTACAAATATCTCATGATTCATCAAGGAAGCATAAGGTACAAATATCCATAACACCTCCACGTGCCTTTGCTTACTGTAGGACGTCTCCTAAGAGGTATGAACCTATTTGTTCACCTGGCCAGGGATTCTAGGATCATAGCTGCTTTATTTTAAAGCTTTCCAAAAACCATAGTTTCATATTATCTTTCATAGAATCATGTAAACATAGCGTACACATTTCATATATGTGAAGCTTTTGGTACACTACTATTAAAAAGCACTTTTCATACTTTAACCGCGGGGGTACATAAGATGTGTCCCATAGAGGGTCAAGTATGTTGATATAGGGGGTGCTCATAGTGGCAATGGTAGAGACCAAAGCACTTGTGAAGCTCCCCATAATTTACATAAGGGGTGTGTGTATGACAAAGATGGCTTTGCATAGGGGCAGAGTAATAGCATAGGTATATAGTGGAGAGGATCCCCCCTCCATGTGTGAGGGGGTATTTAGAGAGGAGAGTTCTCTCCAGCACGGGGGAGACCGTTGGTCAGCCCCATGAGCTGTCTCATCAAGCCATGTCTTGTCTTGAGACAAGACATGCTGCCAACTAGTGTACAGGGGCAGCAATGTAGGGAAAGGGAATGTCCCAGTGGTGAGCCTCTATGGCTTGCCATGGGTGTCCTCTAGAAGGTTCTAGATGTGGGCTTTAAGAGATTGGACACAATTAGTGGGCCTAAGGTGAGTATCCAAAACAATACTTAATTGATCATATGACATTATTCATGGGATGGAAGAGTCTTATACACATCTTATTAATTGATGCAGTTCACTAAAATCATATAGTAGATTTGCTTCTATGAAACAAGTACCATATTTTCAATCACTAACATCACAAAAGCAACACTGATTATATTCAAGCTTCTAATATGTTTCCTCATTCCATTATTCAGCAACCAAGCATTTAATGGTATATCGTATTAAAGCACGATTCAATCATATAAGTATAAGTCAAGGCTATAACAGCCTTGACCAAATTAATAAAGGGAAGGAATGAACTTTCCAAGGTTTACCTTTTTTCCTTTTGACCTCCTTTAGTTCACTTCTCCTCTCAAGCATTCTCTTACTTACTCTCCTCCTTAGTTGATTTTTCCCCCTATAAGCTAGCCTACACATTGTAGAAGTATACCACATACTAACCATACTTAAAAGACATAATTTCTCATATTTTTTCTAACATCAACCGATTGAGGATGCTCCCTATTTTCTTCTCTTTTTCTGAAGATGATATGCGATCAGCATATAGGAAATTACAAGGCAAAAAGAGGAAGAAAATGACTCAATCAATGCAAGAAAGGCACAGAAAAAGAGTAAAAACATCCAAAGTCTGAATATCAAGGAAGATAAACAAAAGAAGGCAAAAACATATCAAAAGAGACCTAGTTCCCACGCTCACAGCGCGGGGATGGCGCTATGAGCGTGGGAGGAGAAAAATGGACAGAAGATCCCGCGCTGAGAGCGCGAGATCCGCGCCATCAGCGCGGGAGAGCAAGAATTGGCAGAAACTCCCACGCTGACAGTGCGGGAGTGGCGCTGTGAGCGTGGGAAGCGCGAAAAGATGGGAATTCAAATTCACAAATTAGGTCAAAGTCTCTTATAAAAAGAGACTCAACCTTTGAAGAAAGACACATCTGATATAGACCACAAAACCTAGAGGAGCAGATCCGACTGAAGGAGGAAGGCGTTCTTCGTGTTCGTCGTTCCGTTCTTGTACTTTTCTTTTATTTTCTTTTCAGTTCATGTTGAAATCAGATCAGCGATCATGATGTTGATTGGCTAGATCTATTTCTGTAGTCAGGGGCATGATCCCTTTGTGAACAATTGTTACAAGGATTGAATCATTATATGTATTGATTTTAATATATTTCATCTTTATCTTGCGCGTATTGATATTATTTCTGTTAGATCTGATCAACCTAATAGGGAATGATATTCTGGGGATCAGGGTTTGCAATAGGAATATTGGAATACTGATCCTGAAAGGGGATAAAGATGACTCTCCATGCATGTTCTAGGGATAGACTTGTATGGATTGCAGTCGTGGGATTTATCTACATAATGCTTATTTTCAGGCAGGGATTAGGGTTCCAACTGAAGTAAAGGGTTAGATCACCAAGGGATTGGGATCTAACTAATTATTTTTAAAAGATGATAATTTGTCTGAATTGTTAATTTCGATAAGTATTGTGAATCAATCCAAAGAAAAATTGGGAACAATTGGTGAATGTACCCTGGCTACAGTCTTCTTCATCACTTCTTCTACAAAAACATTTTCTGCATTTATTTTAAGTCTTTTTCAAGAAAACCTAAAAACAAGTCTTTACATTTTAATTAGTTACCATAGTGTGGAAACACAAATCAATTAATCTAACTTAAGAGGACTGGTTATAGTAGTAATTGTTTTCCAATCCCTGTGGAGACGATCTTATTTATCACTTTATTACTTGGAACGATCGGTGCACTTGCCGAGATCGCAACAAGTTTTTGGCGCCGTTGCCGGGGATTGTGTTTTCAATATTACAAATAACCGTAGATTCTTGAGATTAGATTCCTATTTTTTTTTATTCTTTTTATCTTGTTTGTGTTGTTCAGGTGCTACTAATAATTTTCTCTGATTTTTATGCGAGGTAGACTTCCGCCTAAAGACTTTGTAATAGATTCTGAAATTACAAGGACAGAAAAGCAATTAAGGAAGGCTACTAGACAGATCATTTGGGAAGATTTGAAGCATATACCTTTACAACCAATTCAAGAGATGGCAGAAAACAACAATGCTAGTCATGGACGAGGAGGAAATGCCAACAATCAACCTCCAAGACTGTTGAATACAATTCTGACTCCAGTATTCAATAGGGCCAATTCAAGCATAGTAAGGCCAAATGTGGAGGCCAACAATTTTGAACTCAAGCCATCATTAATTTCTTTGGTGGAAAGGGTTCAATTTTCTGGTGCTGATGATGAAGATCCACATGAGTTTATAGACCGATTCTTGATGGTCTGTGATACAACCAAACACAATGGAGTATCTACAGATGCTATCAGGCTTCGGTTGTTCCCTTTCGCTGTTAAGGGAAAAGCATTGAGGTGGATCGAACGACAGCCAGCAAACAGCATCCTTACATGGGAAGATCTGTCCAGCAAATTCTTTGATCATTTCTTCTCCATGGAAAAATATAATCAGCTGGTAAATGAAATCACAAACTTTCGCCAGTTGGAAGGAGAATCACTCTGTGCAACTTGGAACAGATTCCAGGAATTAAACAGGAAATGTGCACATTACGAAGGAGATGATGACAGAAAAGTGGTGATATTTTTCAATGGAATCACCCCTGAAACAAGGATGATAATAAATAGTGCCGCTGGAGGTTCTATTCGGAAAAGCACATCTGAGCAGGCTATTGAGTTGATCAAAAAGCTTGCAAGAAATGAAAATGAAAGTGTGCTAGTTCCCACACAAAGAGCAGTAACAAAACCCACAGATAGTGATGTAATGTCATTATCTAAAAAGTTTGACAGCTTAAGTGAAAAATTTGACAAGTTTCAAGTGTCAAAGGTTCAAACAACTCCACTGATTTGTGACCAATGCCAAGAAAGTCATGAATCCAGTGAGTGTCCAAATCCATCATCCGAAGATTCACTTCAACAATTACAGGTGAATGGGATCTGGTTCGATCAGCGTCCTCAACAACAAAATTTCCAGCGAAATCAAAATTTCCCTGGTGGTAACAACAATTTTCAACGGAGGACTCAAGGATCAGGTATGGATTTCAAAACTAACAATAATTATACTCAATCTTCACAGACTCAGCAAAAAGAGCCAGCCGAGTGGGAAAAAGCTTTCGCTCAAATGGCTAAGGCTTCCAATGATATGGCTCAACATACCAATGCTTTCATGGAAGAAACAAGAGCCAACAATAAAAACACAAATGCTTCCATTAAAAATCTGGAGAATCAGATAGGCCAGCTAGCCAAACAATTTTCAGAAAGAATTCCAGGTACCTTTCCAAGTAACACAGTCAACAATCCAAAGGATGACTGTATGGCTGTTACAACAAGAAGTGGTAAGATACTAACAGTTCCAACAAAACCACCTATGGAGTTGGAAAAAGGGAAAGAGGAACAAGAGAAGGAAGCAATTGAACCAGAGATTGAGGTAATTATAACAGAAAAAGAAAAAGAAGGCAGGATTGAAAAAGAGCAGGTTGCAGAACAACCAGTGGTGGCAAAAGAAAAGCATGAGTTAAGCCACGAATATGTTATGTCTAAGGCACCCTATCCAGAAAGATTCAAGAAGGGAGCTTACAACAAACATTATGATAGATTCTTGGACATTTTCAAGAAACTAC
>JAVKPL010008361.1:0-11162 GCA_032173675.1 Gastrolobium villosum | reverse complement strand
AATTGGACTTGGTTTATTTGACATAAAGGCAATGGAAAATAGAGTAACATCCTTCAAGCAATGGGATCCAGGTGGACGTTTCTCTCACTTTGCCTGCCCTCTCTTCACCTTGAGGACAAGGTGAATTTTGAAGGGGGAGTATTGATGGGCCTATAATAAATAATCCAAGCCCATTAGTATCTTAGAATTAGTATATATATAAGTTTATGGTGATGTTTCTATTATGCAATGTATTCAGAATATGAAGTGGGGTTTTGGAAAGGATCTCTTGGGATCTCTTTGGCCTAGGTATTTGGCTATAGAGTGAGTGAGGCCTTTTGGTGTCTAATTTCTGCATTTTATCTTGAATTAGTGTTTGTAATTTCTTGATATTAGTAAATACATTGTTATAATTTTCTGGGTTCCATCAGTAAATGTCCCAAATGCTGTCCTTTATCCTGATTATAGACCAAAATATCGTCCAAGAAAACCAGCATAAATTTTCGCAAGAAAGGACGTAGTACCTCATTCATGGATGCTTGGAAAGAAAAGGGCGCGTTAGTCAGCCCAAAGGGCATGACTAGGTATTCATAATGGCCTTCGTGCACATGGAAAGCCGTCTTAGGAATATCTTCCTCCCTCATCCGGATTTGGTGGTAACTGGACTTCAAATCCAGTTTAGAGAAAACCTGGGAGTTCCCCAGCTCATCTAGCAACTCCTCTATTATATGCATGGGAAATTTATCAGGAATTATCAACCTGTTGAGAGCCCTGTAATAAACACATTCGTGCCAACTACCTTTTTTTTTTTTTACTAAAATCACCCTACACACATACGGACTAATACTTCTCTTAATCATACCGTTAGTCAACAACTCATCCACTAATTTTCGCAAGAAAGGACGTAGTACCTCATTCATGGATGCTTGGAAAGAAAAGGGCGCGTTAGTCAGCCCAAAAGGGCATGACTAGGTATTCATAATGGCCTTCGTGCGTATGGAAAGCCGTCTTAGGAATATCTTTCTCCCTCATCCGTATTTGGTGGTAATTGGACTTCAAATCCAGTTTAGAGAAAACCTGGGAGTTCCCCAGCTCATCTAGCAACTCCTCTATTATAGGCATGGGAAATTTATCAGGAATTATCAACCTGTTGAGAGCCCTGTAATAAACACATTCGCGCCAACTGCCTTTTTTTTTTTTTTTTTTACTAAAATCACCCTACACGCATACGGACTAATACTTTGCTTAATCATACCGTTAGTCAACAACTCATCCACTAATTTTTGAATTTCAATTTTTTGGTGATGGGGATATACCTGAAATGGTGACACACTGGTACCTGACTTCCTGCCTTGAGGTTTATCGCGTGATCTTGAGGCCTCTTAGGACCCTTTGGTTCTTGGAAGACATGTTTGAATCCTTGTAACAACTTTTCTAACTGACTACTCTCCAGCCGTTGTTTCAGAGCTCAGATTCTTGGGCGTTATCAACTAACCCTCACCATCTGCCCTTAAAGCCTTCAACAGAGTTGAATGAAGCTTCCTCTTTTATCAGAGACGGTTCCCCTTGCAAAATTACCTCCCTATCCGGCAATCCAAACCTGAAGGTCCTGTCCTTAAAGTTTGCGCGAACCTCCTCCAATTCTGAAAGCCAATCTAAACCGAGGACAACATCCATACCTGCTAAGTCAAATCGATACAAATCTTGTGTGATTGCATAGCCCTGGAGTTGGACTTCCACCCGTTTGCACACCCCTTGACAACCCAGCTGATGGCCATCTTCTACATGCACTTGAAATTTCGGATTGTTGTTGACTTCTATTCCCAATAATGGAACCTTCTTACGAGAGACAAAACTACGTGACGCTTCGCTATCCATAAGAACCACGACATCATTATAGTTTATCTTTCCCCACATACTCAGTGTTGGCTTGAAGAGAGCCCCACGAGGGTGTGCATAGAGAGTTGCAGCAGCTCGCGGTCACCCTTTGTTTCCTCTTGCTCTGTCACGATCAAATCAAGTTTGCCCTCCCCATTGTCGTCTTCGGCTACAAACAACAACTGCAACTGTCGAACCTGACCCCAGTGAAGTCGCCATCTGTAACGACCCGAAATTTAAATTAATTCAACAACGAAGTCGCCACCAATTTTATTTACTTTGGAAAAATTGGAAAACCTTTTATTGCAAACTGGTCTTTAAAATTATAGATCAAAGGTTCAGGAGTCTAATTATGTGTAGGGAAGGGTGGAAACTTAATCCCATTGCACCCTTGATACATCCGTTTTAAAAAAAAACGGTTACCTTAAATTAATTGTGCGAATTATTACTATTTTTTAAAAATATTTGCTTTTCCCCATAAAATATAAATATGATTAAGAAGAGAAATAATTTACTAAACTTTATTTTAGCTTGACGGAAAGAGTTCCGCTCCGACGTATCCTCAGGTGCAGTGAGGAATTCAAAGCTACGTCGTTCTTAATGTTATATTTACGTGTTGACTAATTTTGATTTTCAAGAAAAACAATTTTTAAATAAATTCACTTGAAAGTATTGGGTTTAAAGGTTTCGGATTACCAAGTTGTCACAACTAAAATAATCCGAGATTTTAATTGCGGGATTAACAAGTTGTCACAACTCAGCTAATCCCTCTAAAAAATTCTTCTTTATTACGGCCAATTTTTTTTTTTAAATACATTCATTTAGAAGTTTTGAATTTAAAGGTTTCGGATTACCAAGTTGTCACAACTAAAATAATCCGAAATGTTAATTGTGGGATTAACAAGCTGTCGCAACTCAGCTAATCCTCATATGAAATTAATTCCTTTTTATTATTATTATTATTGTTATTATTATTATTATTATGATTATAATCTGAGCATTAATTTAGATAAAAGAATGATAATTGAAAGTGAAAACAATCAGTAACTAAATATTGAAATGAAAGTTGTATAATCTAAATATTTTATTCTTATTATCTTTAGAAGCCAAACACGTAGAGACAAAACCCATATGTACACGTAAACACCAATTGCTTTTGAAATAAATTAATATATCCCTAAGACAAAGCATGTTCTAGATAAAAGCAAGATGGTCTATTTGCTATTCAATTATTAAAACATTGAAACATGACAACATTGCATCGTTAAAGTGTATCTACATAGTCAAAAAGCTGAAGTTTTGCTAATATGTAAAAATATTCAAATCTTACTTAATAAGAACCAAGAAATGGACGGTGCACCACCTATATATATTTCCTAGCAAATAACTTAGCTACATCTGCAAGAATGCTTCTTGGAAAAATAATTTTGATAATATCTTTGCACACTAACCGATTTCATCTCATATCACGAAGACGGCAAGAAACACCAAGACACAAAAAAAACTCATGCATCAATATTAGGATGTGGCCTTCACATTACAAATACAACCAAGAAAATAGATAAAAATAAGACGTGCCCCCACATTACATTCGGTTGAGATCAAAAGGTAACAAATTAGTGATAATGCTTTAACATACCAGACCTTAGTCGCGTGAAGGCTCTCACCATTGTGATGACGAGATGCTATGTGAGTCTTGGGCGATGAAGTGCAGTAGCGGACGATCCAATAATTGAAGTCCAGGCAGCGGCAAACAGTGTTAGAGGCCTTCTGCGATGACTACTTGCAATGGCTTTCCTTGGTGATGGTAACGGCGAGGCTTGTAGCAGTTGGCGGTGGGGGTATGATAGAGGTTGTGGTATTTGTTTTTGACCAGGAGGTGACAGTGCAAGAGGAGCAACTATCTTGATGTAGTGGCTGGTGCTTTCTAGTAACACGGTACAGGGAAGGAGATTGTGGGTTTCATGGAGGCAGAGGATGGTGGTGTTGATTGTGGCTTCCCCCCCCCCCCCCCTCTTTTTGATGGTTTTCCTCTCTTCTTTATAACAGTTGTCTCTGCCTTATGTGCTTGCTCTTAGCGTCTGAAGCTGTGCAACCTGCACACTGCTATCTCTTTTTCTTTGAGCAAAGATTCCAATTTGACTATCTATTTTGAGGATAATCTCTGTGGCTCTTTTCTGTTCTCATTGTTTGCTTAGTTCTATATGCAGCTTCAGCATTAAAGGTTTTTGTCTTACTACCTGATAGCCTGATTTCTCACCCAACAAAAAGGACTTTGCCTCTAGACGTGTCATTGTCCTCCTCTGCTTTATGTGATGTTCCTTGCTGCTCTCTTTTTGTTTTTGTTTTACCCTCTTGTCTACTTACCTGAATGTGTATTGTACGTTGTCATGTGATAACTTTGTCATCTAGTTACCTTAGTTTTCTTTTTGTTCTCTTTTTTTTTTTCTTTAATAACAGCTAATTACAAATTATAAAAAGCAATATTTTCTCATTTGATTTTCCTTTTTTAAAATCCTTTTTTTTGTAGAAAATAAAGGTTCACAATTTAGATTTTTTTTATTTTTAAATATTTGGGACAAAATTGGGTGTTCACAGGTGGGGTTCCATTTTTCATTACACTTAAAACAGAGACCCTTCCTTTGACGTTCTAGCAACCATGCCCGAGTCAAACGACAGCCACCGTACTTACTTCCCTGGCTTTCCACTGTCATGCCAGAGTGGCTGTTGCAACCCCATTATCCTTACTTGTCTCATCGATTGGGGATTAGGGTAAAATACATTGGAATTGGCTGATTGGGCCTGTTTTGGAACGGGATGGATCATTCTAGTCGAAATGGGCCTATTTTCACCTTGTGTATGGAATTGGCTCCATCGCGCGCGTGTATACCATTCACAGAGCCCAGAGATCGGAGTTCTGATACCACTTGATAGGAATGAACAATACTATTAGGGTAGCTGACGTGAATCGGCAAGTGTACCGAATCGCGCAAGTAATACAGTGATAAATCAAAGTTCGTATCCACAGAGAGTTTGTTTAAATCAATTAAAACTCTTCCTTTTAAGATTAAATATTTCAAAAGGTTTTTGACACGAATGTCAGGATTGTGTGGGAATTTGATTTGTAAATTTAAAAGACTTGTTTTTGGTTCTTTTTGAAAAAGAAATAAAATAAGGGTTTAAATATATGAGAAAAGCGCTGTAGTAGGGAACACTCACCAATGATCCCCACCTTTTACTCTGGATTAAGTTAAGTATTAATATATAAATCGTGAACTTAGATAATTATCAGATAAAGGTATCAATAGTTAATTCTCAATCCCTTGAGGAATTAACCCTTTAATCTCATATAGAACCCTAATTCCTTGAGGTGCCCTATATGAGATCAAGCATAACGATCGATAATTGAAACATCTACAATATGAATCATGTCTATGTCTAGATCATGTTCATACCGTCGTTCTATCCCCTTTCCGGATTAAGGACCTCAGATCCCTCTTGTTGGCCCTAATCCTCAGATTTATTATTACTTACTAGATTGATCGGATCTAATAATAACAATGACAATACGATCAGAATAGAACGAAATTCAAAAGATGAATATATTCATAAAAACTCAATCCATTGTATCAGGGGTTCACAAGGGTTCGTGACCCTAACTACAGCAAAGAGGTTCTAGCCAACCATTATCATGGCTAGAATCCAAAATTCAAATGAAATTATAAACTAAAAGAACTACAGAAAGGTAGAAGAAGAGATTTCTCCCCAGAGCTTCCGCTTCCGAATGGCCTCAGTTGTTCAGAATATCAAGATGTGTCTTCTAGGGTTGCCTTATGCCCTTTTTATAATCTGAAAATCCTCCTTTTCTCGCAACTGACAGCTGTCTCTCTCAATCCCACGCTTGGAGCGCAGGATCCACGCTCCAAGCGTGGAGCTTCTGCCATCTTTGTTTTCTCCACGCCCCAAGCGTGGAGTTCCACGCTTGAAGCGTGGACTCACTGTTCTAAAGTCTCTTCCCACGCTTCAAGCGTGGGTTCCTACGCTTGGAGCGTGGGGCTTCTGTCTGATTCTTCTTCTTACTCCTTTATTTGTTATTTTCCTCCTGTAAACATGAAGAATTTGAGTGAGAGAGTGTCTGACAATTTTATTCAATAATTTCACCACATATACACTTTTATACACAGTTTTAGATCTGATTTCCTGCTGTTTTTGATCTATAAAAGTATATATGCTGGGAGCATATCAAACAATTCCCAGATTTAAACATTGCTGTCCTCAGCAATAAACTGATTCAAACTTAGAACTTTGTACAGCAGTGTTTCAACACAATATCAACTAAACACTTGAGAAATCATTATGTCATGCCTGACTGAATTCTGCAAGAATTTTGATGATGCCATCAATTCTCTGAAAATTCATGAATGTAATCTGAACATCCCTCACCAAGACAACTATATCACTCTCACTCTTGTGTTTTTAGGGTATCAGACATACATAACCATCACAGCTGAAACACTGCCATAGGCTTGATCATATTCTCAAGATCCTTAAAATTGAAGGATTCAAACACATGCACTTAACTGATCAAAGGACTTTCAATGGTTTTAATTTGGCCTGGCTAAGGTAGGAATTTGTATGGAGAGTGGCTTCAAATGCTATGAGATTGACACTGAGAACTTATCAATTTTTCTCCACTAACTTGCCCACAGAATTTCGGGAAGTCAATTCCTATGTTTGACCAATTTATTCACAATGCTTCACCCGCATGTTTTTCTTTTTTCCTTTTTTTTTCTTTTTCTCTTTTCTTTCTTCTTTTCTTTCTTCCCTTCCCAATTTGCTTAATGTAGTGGAGCTTACCTTAGATATTTTCTCTCTTTTTGAGAAAAATCAGTAGTTCAATCTCACTTAGGGTAAGTTCATCATGGATAGGTTAAGCAAAATTTTGGGTAATTACCAATGAATAGGTTCAAACCTCAAAGGGATAATAATGGAAGATTAATTATACAGGTGAGCTTTATGTCCAGAGCTATCAAGAACAAATTGCCTTATCATCTCAGTTAACATGCATGCCTTGTAGAGAAACAAACCAAGTTCTAGAGTGTCAGTACAGTGAGGCCTCTCAGAAAAATTTTACTGTCTAGGCTCAAACCTCAAGGCTATGATTTCAGACTAGATTCACAGAGATATCAGGCATATCATCAATTCTAGCACATAATTTCAGACAGACAACAATTCTAATCTCTACTCATGCCAAGTGACATCATGCCAAAACTTTCAAAGCTTAATGTACTTCCTAAGATGAATTCAATCATTTGTTTAAGGAAGCAACATCTAAATCTGAGATTATCAATAGGCATATTCCAAACAAATTTTGCTGAATTTTTAAAATTACTTAAGCTAAGACAGATATTTAAAACTGAAAATGTAAGTTGGTTCGAATATCTCCCCTGAAATGAAGTGTGGTTCCACAATTGCAGCTAAAGTGCAAGAACAGGTGGGCTAGGTCATCCACCATTCCCAGATTTTAGAAATTGCTGTCCCCAGCAATAACTAAGTTCAATCGATTAAGAACCGCTGCGCAATTAAAGCACACATCATTAACAATATTATATCAGCAAAACAATGAGAAAAACCCTGAGATGTTCATATCCAAAAAGTACTTGACCCTAACAAAATCCTATTGGTCATTTAAAACAAAACACGAAAATTAACAATGTCTGAAAAAAAAAAATTAAAAGTAACAACAGCCAATGATCACTCCTCCCTGGTATACTGCTGGAAAGAGCTAGGAGGCTCCGCTGGATCTATCCCCATCTTCAGGCACATGGCCTTCATCATAGCATGCATCTCGAGTATGATCGGAGAATCCTCATAAAGTGGCTGGCGAGCAGATGATGATGCTGCTGATGTCTGGGCTGCTGGAGGTCCCTGCGGTACTGGCGGATCCTGTGGCTCTGGAGGGGGTATAGGATTTCCCTGGCTATTGAGAAGCCATGCTGCATGTTTTTCGGATTCCTTGTAATAACCTTCCAAGGCAGTCTTTGTCATAGGCTTTTCAGCCTTTACATCCAATGGCTCATTAGCGGGAATTTCAACCCCCGCTCTAACACACAGATTGGAGATTAAAGAACTGTGAGCCAATAGATTATTTTCCTTGCTTTGGGTAATCATGTGGACAATCCGGTCAGATAAAATAGCAGCAATATTCAGATTTTTGTCCCCCATCAGCACATAATATAGCACAGCCCTCTCGACATTAACATCACTTTTGTTCGTAGAAGGAATAACGGTTGCATTCACAAAAGTGTGTCAGCTGATAGCCTCACCAGTAAGGCTGAGCCTAGTAAATTTTTCGGGTACATTTGTGAGACCCGGCCTAAACTTCCATTCAGAGAATGGACTGGTGATCTTTTCCCGAACTTCATCAGTTATGAGGGGCATTTCTTCCCGATAATATCCTTCTGCCGGCTGCATCAGATTGAATAGTCGGGCAAACTCACACTCAACCGTAGGGTCATATGAAGTTTGTAGGAATTCTTCAATTGTCGCAGCATCAAATGGCACCTCCTTCCCTCTCACCCAACTCCTTCGGGTGGCATTGACCATGTTCTTATCAGCATTGGCCAGAAATTCTCTGAGAATGCGCCCAGAACTATCTTGTGGAAAGGTGACCAATGTCCTCCAGAGTCTCCTTTGAACCACCGAATAAATGTTATCAAAAAGTAGGAGACTCCCCAAATCGAATCCCCTTTCTTTGATTACATTTTTATTCAGCAGTTTAGTTTCATAAACTTCCTGCTTTTCAGCGGATAAAAATCGTCTGGGGTCAAAACTTGTGCGGGGTCTTTTCGCAGTAGATGCCCCTTCTGTGCTCTTTTTCATTTTTTTTTCCTGAAACTCAGAAAAGTTCCCAATACATGTGCACCACAAATATTATCAGCAGACAGATTCAGTTCATATTATCATTCAGCTCAATTCCCAGATTTAATTTCAACCATCTACTCAAATAAACAATCCCAACCCCATTAATCATTCCAAGCAATAGTTGTATCTCTCCAATCCATACCACACAACAAAATATCATGCCTTAAAACAGTTCATGCCACGTATCATGCCTTTAAATACTTCATTCCACATGCATATTAAGCAGTTAAACACATTCATACCACATGCCAAAAAATCATACCTCTCCTATCGTCATAGTCATCATCTAAGAATGAGGAAAAGAAGAAATAATTACCTTTTCTCCAGCCATTTCAATCAAAATTTGAATTTTATGCAGAAATTTGATCCTCACGTGAACGGTGGAGAAGAAAAACTATGGTGGAGATGATGGCGGTGCGGTGGTGGTGTGGTGAAGTGGTGTGGTGAAGTGGTGTGGTGGTGAAAAGGGGAGTGGAAGGTGGTGCGGTGAAGTGGTGTGGTGGTGGTGTGGTGAAGTGGTGTGGTGGTGCGGTGGTGAAAAGGGGAAGTGGAAGGGGAAGGAGTGAGAGGGAGACGAAGGAGAGAGTGAGGAGGGAAGGGGAAAAGGGGAGGGGGAAATGGGGAGTAGGTGGGGGGGAAAGAAAGAAAATAAAAGAAAAATGGGGGAAGGGGATGGGACGCGGCGCTTGGGAACTAGGGTTGCGCACTTAAAACCCTGTCCACGCTGCAAGCGTGGGATTCCACGCTTGAAGCGTGGACCTACTGCCTCTGACGTTCCTGATTCCTCTTCTACGCTGCAAGCGTGGAGTTCCACGCTTGGAGCGTAGACATTCTGTGTCTGACTTTTCCACTTCCATCCCCACGCTGCAAGCGTAGGGTTCTACGCTTGGAGCGTGGGACTACTGTCCCCTTTCGAGTTTCCTGCGCTGCAAGCGTGGGTTCCCACGCTTGGAGCGCAGACCTGCTGTCCTTGGCTCTTCAACTTCCCTTTCCACGCTCCAAGCGTAGGATTCCACGCTTGGAGCGTGGGACTACTGCCTGTGTGTGGTTCCTGCGCTGCAAGCGTGGATTCCCACGCTTGAAGCGCCCAGCTTCTGTTTCAAACATCTTTTCTACGCTCCAAGCGTAGGGTTCCACGCTTGGAGCGTAGATCCTCTGTCCCAGGTTTCCTTTCTATGCTTGAAGCGCAGAGTTCTACGCTTCAAGCGTAATCTTTCTGGAGCATTTTCACTTCCTTCCTTTATTCAAATTTTTTTAATTTTTCTCTGGTTATCTAAAAAAATGAAAACAAGAAACAAATAAAAGGATAAAAATGTTGGGTTGCCTCCCAACTAGCGCGTGTTTAACGTCCCGAGCCTGACGGTTACCTCATTTAAGTTGCAATTGAATGAAGGCGCAAAGCCACAACTTGTTTCATTACGGGTCCTCCATGGAAGAACTTCAATCTAGAGCCATTGACCTTGAAGGGTCTGTCGTCCTCCATGGAAGATATCTCAACAGTACCATATGGAAAGACCTTTTTAATCACAAAAGGTCCTGTCCACCTGGATTTCAACTTCCCTGGAAAAAGTTTCAATCGGGAATTGTATAACAATACCTGCTGACCAGGCTCAAACTCCTTGTGTTTAAGTTTGCTATCATGATACTTCTTCGCTTTTTCTTTATAAATCCTAGAGCTTTCAAAGGCTGAATTCCTAAACTCATCAAGCTCTAACAGTTGAAACTTTCGTTTCTCAAGAGCTGCTGTGGCATCAAAGTTTAGGAATTTAATAGTCCAAAAGGCTCTATGTTCAAGCTCCACTGGTAAATGACAAGCTTTCCCGTACACAAGCTGATAGGGAGACATTCCTATCGGAGTTTTGTATGCAGTTCGGTATGCCCACTCCAAATCTGGTAAAGATATTCTTTCTTAGGAAGTTTACAACCACCTTCGCATCATTAGTAGGAAGAGCTGTTGCCTCAACCCACTTAGAAACGTAATCCACAGCTACCAGAATGTACTGGTTGGAATAGGAAGATGGAAATGGTCCCATGAAATCAATCCCCATAAATCAAATAATTCCACCTCCATAATAGTGTTTAGAGGCATTTCATCTTTCCGGGAAATGTTCCCTGTCTTTTGGCATCTTTCGCATTTTTCCACATACTCTCTGGCATCTTTGAAAAGAGTAGGCCAGTAATACCCACTTTGCAATACCTTTTGTGCAGTTCTGTTTCCACCAAAATGACCACCATAATCAGAATTGTGACAATGCCATAAAATTTCCTTGATTTCCAATTCTGATACACATCTTCTCAAGATTCCATCAGCACATTGGAAATACAGGAATGGATTATCCCATACATACCTCCTGGCATCATGTAAGAACTTTGTCACAATG